>SRHC01002974.1:67039-79079 GCA_004794325.1 Pomacea maculata | reverse complement strand
GGACAGCGTTCACGCTATTCCTTGCAAAAGTGACTAAATAAATGTCTTGTACACGTCTTTGCATTGTCTTATCATCGTCTTCGCATACAGGTCGTAACCTAGAATATTTGTTATTTTTATATTCTTGTTTAACGTCACCTGTGCCAGAGACGGACCTGGCAGAGAAAGAATCGGAAGCTCCTTCACCCGCTAATGTCAACAAAAGCAAGTGGCAGGCATGTTATTCTCATTACGGCAAAACGTATACCTAGCTGACAGGCAAATGCAGCCTATGATGTAGAAGTATGATACAGAATGGTAAAAATTGCCTACAGCACCCTGTGTTCGCAGGCGGTCACCCATCCAAGTACTAACCGGGCTCGACATTGGTTAACTTCGGTGATCGGACGAGAACCGGTGTGTTCAACGTGGTATGCCGTAGGCGAATGCTGACTATTTAGCAAACTTTATTAAAAAAAAAAAGGTATACACACACTAAAAGTTCAAGGTGTGCCTACAGAACTTCACGAGCACATCCCCTAGACTGGCCTAGAGCAAAGAAGCAAATCAGAAGGTGACCGATAAGTTCAATGCAGACAACGACCGCGCCACCCTGACCCACACGACCACATACGTTCCATGGAGACAATCCGAGCTCCTCTGAACCCTCAAGTCCCACCATCTGCACGACCCACGATCAAGGAGCGCCATGCCAAAGACAACCAGCTTAGTACAGCTATAGACTGCGCCCTAGGTGACAGCCTAGCTTTCCTAAAAGTTCTCGTTTGTGTCTAGTTAAGAAGTACTAAAGCTACTGAGGGCAGGGTTGTTTCCCTTGTTTATGCTCAGAAAAGAGAAGTACCGTTTTAATTACGATGTTTCTTCTGTTTTCCTAGTGACAAATAATGTAAAAAATATGGTAAAACATTTTTAACAAAATATGTGTAATATTTTTATGAAAAGTCTTAAAAAATTTGCAGTTATCTACATTAAAAGCTATTTAATTTGCATGCTATTCTGCTCAACCCGAATATCACTGAAAGCCAGACTATACTGTTGTCAACGTTAGTGACATCAGGTTAATAGGTTAGCTGTCATCACTGGCATTTGAACCTAAACTCCGTCTCTTATTGGAAATCCGATTTTTATCCTCCCCCAGAGGACTTCGGAATTCAACTGAACGTCGACCGTCTCGTTGTGGCACGTGCGTGTCCACACCTTTCTCACGGGTCGACCTGCGACCCGCTCCCCAGAAGGGGAAATAACAATTCAATGTCAAAAAATAAAACTTGGTAATAATAAACATGATGTTACTCTTGATGACCATTTGGTCATTGCAGTGTCGCCTGCTCGATCGCTCTTTTATCTCTGAACTGCTAGCACACTAGTACGGTTTCACTGTATGCATGAACATTATTACATACATTATTACTTTATACATGAACATCTATTATTATTTAAAACACATGTCCCTGTACAGTATATAGTCTACACTTGTGGCTCTCTGCCCCGCAGTGCCCCGCGTACTGCCAAGGCTGCCTCTGTATGGTGTAATGACATGTCTCTCTATTTATTATTATTTTATTATTATTTTTTTTTTTGTGGCAGCATCTCATACCGGAGAAGTGTCTGCATCCTCCAAAAGGCAGAAGATACATTGAAATGATAAGCAGATGCTTCTGACAGTGCTTTTATAAAACGAAAACCAGTCCCAAGAAAGATATTGTTAGTGCTTCTCTTCTTTTGATTGCCATTTGCTTCATTTTTTTGTTTTTATACAAACAACTCCAAAAAATCATGATCATGACACTTTTTTGTGATTTGATATCAATTTTGCTTGTTTTATAAGCCCTTTCTATGACAAGAATAGCACATCACCGGTTCGGACCCCTCTGAGGCAAACAGCCTCACGATTAAAAAGTAAGTGTTCTTACGGCTCTCGGCCCCGCATAGGATAGTTCGATAGTTCGGCCTGACCGGCTTTTCCTTTGTGTGGGTTTCCTCCAATTTTGTCTAGTTTACAGTTAGTGATGCAGTTAAGGTCTCCTGCAAGAATATGAAAAAAAAAAAAAAACAAACAAACAAAAAAACCCAAAAAAAAACAACAAAAAAAAAACAACAAAATCCCAGAAAAGAACAAAACCAAAACCAAAAAAAAAAAACAACAAAAAAAAAAAACCAACCTTGGACGAGGCCTGCACTTCGGGCGGGTTGACCCTTGCGATCATCCCAAATGTGGGTGACGAGTGTGTAATTTATTAGTAAGGTGGACAGCGTTCACGCTACTCCTTGCAAAAGTGACTAAATAAATGTCTTGTACACGTCTTTGCATTGTCTTATCATCGTCTTCGCATACAGGTCGTAACCTAGAATATTTGTTATTCTTATATTCTTGTTTAACGTCACCTGTGCCAGAGACGGACCTGGCAGAGAAAGAATCGGAAGCTCCTTCACCCGCTAATGTCAACAAAAGCAAGTGGCAGGCATGTTATTCTCATTACGGCAAAACGTATACCTAGCTGACAAGCAAATGCAGCCTATGATGTAGAAGTATGATACAGAATGGTAAAAATTGCCTACAGCACCCTGTGTTCCCAGGCGGTCACCCATCCAAGTACTAACCGGGCTCGACATTGGTTAACTTCGGTGATCGGACGAGAACCGGTGTGTTCAACGTGGTATGGCCGTAGGCGAATGCTGACTATTTAGCAAACTTTATTTAAAAAAAAAAAGGTATACACACACACACACTAAAAGTTCAAGGTGTGCCTACAGAACTTCACGAGCACATCCCCTAGACTGGCCTAGAGCAAAGAAACAAATCAGAAGGTGACCGGTAAGCAGGGATGGGGAGTAGCTGTAGCCTAGCTACAGCTACTGTAGCTGGCTAAAAATTTTGTAGCTTGTAGCTTAGCCGGCTACAAATTTAAAAAAAGTAGCTTTTAGCCGTAGCTACATTTTAGAAAGTAGCGGTCAAAAAGTAGCTTGGCTACATGTTGGCTACTTTCACGACCATTCGTCGACAGCGTGTCAGCAAGACGACGACAGCCACTGCTCTCACTGCTCGGTGTTGTGACAGCCAGACACCCACGTGACTCGCACGCTCAGTAACCGCAAGTACTGTGTCGTCCACGTGGCGGGAGCGATTTGAAAAACGAAGATGGACGTACCCATCAATTTCCAGCCTTATTTGAAATTTTTTACATTTTGCGAAGCCACAAAATGTGGCTATAGTTTCAAATGCAAGAATGGGTGCGACAGCACGAAAAAGTATTCAACGAACAAGACGTCGGCGTTTAATTTGAGAACGCACTTGCAGGTAAGTTCGTTGAGATTTTCATCGATCTTCATTCTTCATGTTCTTGCTTGTCTGCTTTTGGAATAGAGGAGTGTACATGTTGTAAAGGCTGTGGAAAGGTAAGGGGTTGCATCAACGTGATTACCGCAGGGGCGACGACTGATCAAACTGCTGTCTTTACCGTTTCTGTACTATCTATTTAGTCTTTGTCATAAAGTGTGTGTGTGTGTGTTTTTTGGTTTGTTTGTATAAAAAGAGCATGGAGGACGTTTGAACAGTATGGTGGCTTGAAGGATTTTATATTTAATGCTAGTAATTTAATATGACACTTAGCTTGATAGAAACTTGCTGTGATTGTGAATGGACTTCTAAAATTTTGTTTCATTTTCATGTGTTTATTTTAGAGGAAACATCCACTGCCTGCCAGGCAGTGGACTCAAGACTTGGAAACGTCACGAAAGCGGAAAAGGGAAGACGACGACCAACCCTCTGTCTCGAAGCTCTTCAAAGTGGAACACGAGAGTACCGTCAGCTAAGCAGACGTCAATTCCGCCGTCCTTGATTACCTGTTGGAATGCAACCTGTCCTTCTTCATGCTGGAGAACGAGAAGTTTTCAAAGTTCGTGTCCAGACTCACTGGCCAGGAAACGCAGTTAATGAGCAGGAAAACGGCGAACCAAATGTTGGAGGTAAGTTTTACTATTTTTTTTTCTTCCTATTTTGTTTGTTTTACTAGTTTTATTTTAAGTAGGGTGATGTATCCACAATTAATATATTTTGTTCTTGGTCACAGAACTCAAATTTCATGTGCCTCGACTACTTGATGATGATGATGATGATGTAGTTTTATAGCGCGCTAGTATCCGCATCACAAAGATGCGCTCAATGCGCGGTGATCCCAGCAGCCACTAAACTGCAGGTCAAATGATAACTTCAAATATAAACAAGTGAGTCTTAAGATTTTTCTTGAAAGATGCAAAACTATCAGACTCCTTGGTCGAGAGGGGAAGCGAGTTCCACAAAAGCGGGGCTACATTGGAGAAGGATCTAAAACCCGCAGTCTTCTTGTTAGTACAGTGTTCCCTCGTTTATCGCGGGGGATGCTATGATCAGCCGCGATAAACGAATTTCCGCGAAGTAGGGACATACATGCAATAATAATATATACATGTAAAACAATATCATGTGAGTGTAAAGTAATATATTAATCATGGTATTAATACAGTACAATAACAAATTAGTGTAAAAAAATTATAACTTTACTCAGAGAAACCCAAAAAAGTGATGCGAACTGGCTGCGAGATGGGAGATAACAATCATGGCTCGTCGCTTACGCATAGCAATGGATTTCTCATACACAATTATTTCTTTCTTTCTATCTACAAAATAACCATGGTATTTTAATAGAAATACTAATACAGCTACATTTTTCGTCTTTTTCCTGTTGAAGTATCTATGGTATTCTGTAGAACGATAATTCCCTTGATATAGCCTTAGTTGCTGACACGGCGTAAAACACCAACCCCCCCCCCCCACCACCAGATTTGCTGATGCCTATAACGACCAAGACACCCTGCTTGCAACTGTGTCGAACCCAAGGTGAGGGAGAGTTTTCGTTATTTCAGTGTATTTTTTCTTCATTTATAAACTACTCTGTGTCACTGTTCTTTTGAGAATGAGAAGAATGTGAAGCGCTTAGAGCTCAGATTACACGAGAATAAGCGCTATACAAATATCCGTAAATAAATTAAAAAATAAACTTTTGACGGAAGGTGGGGGGAGGGGGGGTGTTGATTAAAAAAACAAAACATAATATTAACTGTCACTGGTCTTTTGACACTTGCCTACAAATCAAAATAAGTACATAAAAACCAGTACATTTTAAAAAATTAATTAAAAAACAACAATAAGAAAAAAAATTAACGAAATTAAACAAAGCATTAATCATTGTGCATATTATTGTTTCAGGTGCAAGTTGATGAGGACTGGGGACCAAACCCTGCGTGAGAAATGCAGATCCCTCTTGACTGCAGAGGCAGCATTGATGGACCAGGGATGGGCAAGCTACTTTTAATTTGTAGCCAGCCCCTGAGACAACTACCTTCCTGATGTCTGGATTGTCGCAGAATGTCAATGAACTGGACAAATAGCCCACGATCAAACAAATCTCTTTGCGCACCAACACCGTCTTGCCAAGCAGTGCTGCGGTTGAGAGATAGTTCAGTCTGGCAGGACTTATCATGACAAAGCTGCGCACTAGGGGACAGACAGCAACTTCGAGGCCAAAGTTCTGGTCAAGTTCAATTCCATGGAGGACTGAAAGCATGTAGATTTGTTTTAACAGTATTCACAAATTATCAGCACTAAGTCAAAAGGTTGTTTTATACCTTTGCATTTTGTTCTTAATATGGAGTTTTTGGTGGTCTCAGATCAGAATAAAGGTCAATGTATATAAAAACCAGTTCTTGTGTTAGCAAGTAATATAGTGTTTTGTGTGTATGTTTGATGTTTGTGTATGTTTGATGTTTGTGTATGTTGCTACAGCCAACTTTTATAACATCACGCTTTTAAAAGTAGCCAAAAGAAGCTGGCTACATTTTAAAAGTAGCCCAAAGTAGCTGGCTACTTTTTGGAAAATTGTAGCTGTAGTGTAGCCGGCTACATTTTGAAAAAAGTAGCTGTAGCCTAGCTGGCTACAAATTAAAAGTAGCTTGCCCATCCCTGTGTGAGGACCAGTGCTCCCGTCTGTCCCTAGGGACACTGCGGCCGGAAAGTCAAAGGTGCTACCTCTACATAGACACCTGAGACACTCTGTGACGTATACGGTGGTTATTAGTTATAGTAATTATAGTCGGATGAACGGAAAGGGCAACAATTGCCAATAACCTGGTGTTGGATATACAAAGTTCAAAAGCTCAGCATGAAGTGGTTCCGTGTTATAGTTCGGTCTTTACTCCGTCATGCGGTGATGTCAGCAGTGACGACAATGTACGATGACGTAGAAACGCAGCAGACTGAGTACTGAAGCACAACAAAAAATAAATGTTGATAAAGTATAAGAAGACCACACAGCCACAACTACTGCCTGTAGACACCACACTCGGAGAAAATTCACTCGCAGATCAGTATATCACAGAGATTCATATAGACCCATACGATCTGTCTGAAGCAGAACGATGACAAACAATCCACTGAACGAAGGTGAAGATGAAACTGTAAAGAACGGTCGCCACTGATCATCTCCCACACAACAGAACCGAAACCGAGGTCACTAGAATGGAAGAGCAGCATATCCAAACTGCCGCAGCTAGGCACGCATCAAATTAAAGTTGACAGCGAAGCCTAGGGAAGCAACAATAACCCATCAGGCAAGACCGAAGACAAAGTAGGTTCCACCCATCCGCCATCTTCCTAAGTAGAATTATAAGTTACAAAAAAAAATTCAACGTTTTCAGATAATGGATTAAGAAAATTATGTACAATATCAGCGTCAGGTGCTGAATTGTAGAATACGTATGGCATGCGATGCTTTTATTATAATCAGTCTGCCATTTTACAAATTTAGTAGTGAGAGAATTGTTTCCCATGTACGAACACTACTGAGAAACAAGAGTTGTTTCCATTTAAGGACACTTAAGGAGAAATATGATTTTAAAAAGTAAATGTTTCATTAAGGTATAAATAAATAAAACTGTTACCCAAAATACGGTACAATGTAATAAGTAATATTTGCAGTTAGAAAATATAAACATTGTTGCATACATGCAGAACTTTTAAAGTAAAAATTATGTAAATAGTATGTTGTGTTACCAAACCTGAATAATACGTAAAGCTAAATGCAAGTGTTTCCGTGTTTCTCTAGTGTTTAGCTATCGTTCGTCCATGGAACATGGTTAACAAAAGTGGCATTCTGCTCCATTCCTGTGGTATACGCGTTCATGGGGAAAATGTAAAACACTGTTCTTATCAGCTTAATATCTGATACGTCCCCCACATGGGGACTTCGATATTACACTGATTTAGAGAACAAGACGGAGGGTTAGGGACTTGCTCCACCTCTGCCAAGGGTCGGCCTGGTGATGTACCTCCAGGGTTGGCCCACTCCCCACCAGGGGAGAATAATAAACCAATGTCAATGATAATGTTGTAAAAATGTGCGAGTTTTTAATATTTGCTTTCAAGTCGTTTTTTATTAATTGTATTTCTCTTTACCTTCGTTCTTTCAATTACACCCGCTTCTCTGCTCAGTCTCCGACGATAATGTCCGTTGAAACACACGACAGACAGATTGAATTATAAAGTAACAATACTTATATGTAAAAATATAATGTGAGATATGATTATCCAGAAAAAGTTGACATGACTGTGTTTGAAGAAATGAGAATTTTTGTACTTGAACAAAGTAAACTTTTGGACATAAAAAAATCAGACATCCCCTGAAAATAAACACAAATACTTCCACTTGGAGCGAAAAAATAATATAAAGCCAAGTCTTATTTTCGGGGAAACGTGGTAATTACACCTTTAGATCAATCCTCTAGCCACCAGGACATCAGAAAAGCTGTAAGAAGTCAAACACACTTTTGTTTTCTTGCCATTTGGTGTGGGGCCAGTCGGTGCTGAAATCCTGTGATAACAGACCACGTGACAATATGACCTTCACCACCAGGGAAAGTAGCTACAGGCTTGTAAGTTGTTTTGATGACAGCAGCATCTTATCAATGGGATCACCGGCCGCCAATCAGCATTGAGTAGGTCGTCAGATAACTGCTGGCTGGGGTTGTGACAGACAATGATGTGATGTCTACCTCTTCCGGATACACTTTCAGTTCACTGTGTGCACGATATGTCTACAGCGAGACCAGAGACTAGTGACAGCAACTCACGCTCACAGCAAACACTGAATCTCTGAGCCCACATTCCTACATCCACCAAAAACAAAACAAAAACAACAACAAGAACAACAACAACAGCAGACTATGCAGTTTAAAAGCCAGAAACAAGGAAATTAGAGCCCTCAGTGCACAATACCGAATACTAGAACAACACAAAAACTTAGCTGGAATGAACACCATCAAAAACAGACTGCAACAACTACAAGGGGAGAAAACAACAGGCGCCCAAATCCGGGCCAGAACACCGCTAGGATCCGCACCAGAAACACCAAGTAACTTCTTCTGCCAAAAAGAACTCCAACGAGGTAAACTATAGCCAACATCATAGGTCAAGACGGGCAGCTTCGAACAAACCCGAGCGATATACTCAACTCTTTCAAGGCCTTCTACTCACAACTATACACAGCAGAGACCACAAACCCCGAAACCCAAAAACACCTTCTACAAGACCTCCCACAACTAGACGGCGAGGCGACAGAAAACTTAGGCACACCAATAACTTTATCAGAAATAGAAAATGCCCTCAAGGACATGAAATCAAATAAAACGCCAGGCTCTGACGGCCTACCAAAAGAATTCTACTCATCCTTCCTCAAACACCTTGGACCCATACTAACCAAAATATACACCGCAACATACGAGGCTGGTCACCTGACAAAAACGCAAAAAGAATCTTACATCACTCTAATCTGTAAAGACCCCAACAACCCCCAACACATGACAAACTACAGACCCATATCACTCCTCAACACAGACTACAAAATACTCACCAAAACACTCTGCAATCGCATCAAACCACACCTACACCAAGTCATCCACAGCAACCAAACATGCGGAATCCCGGGTAGGTCTATAACAAACAACTGCCACCTAATAAGAGACATAATAGAATACTGCAACAATAGAGGCTACTCCAATCTCATCTTATCAGTAGACCAGGAGAAAGCATTCGACAGAGTCTCACACCAATACCTCCTGCAAACCCTCCAAGCCTTCGGCTTCAACACACACTTCTTACATTGGATATCCACAATATACACAGACATACGCAGCAGTGTCATCGTAAACCAACACGTCTCCGACTCTTTCAGAATAACCAGGTCTGTCAGACAAGGCTGCAGCCTTTCTCCCTTGCTGTACATTCTATGCCTTGAACCTGTCCTCATCAAAATAAGGCAAGACAAACACATTAAAGGAATCTCCATACCGGGCAAACCGGAGGAGTGCAAAGTGTCTGCATACGCAGACGACAGCAACTTCTTTCTCAATAACCACCAGTCAGTCAGGAGGGTGATAACACACTTCCACCAGTACAGTAAGGCTTCAGGCGCCAAACTAAACATAACAAAAACAAAAGGCATGCTCATAGGAAAATGGAGGAGAGACATCGACAAGCCCCCAGACATTACATGGACGGACAAACTGACAATATACGGGGTGCCTTTCGGTGACGTCACACAAGACGACATTTGGCACCCAGTCCTGACAAAGATAACTGCAACACTGAATCTCTCCAGACTCCGCCGCATCTCACTATATGAAAAAGCCAACATCATAAACACCACAGTCTTGTCAAAACTGTGGTACCTATCCTCAGTATTACCAATACCACCACACTACACCACACAAATAGAAAGGGCCATCTTCCGTTTTCTATGGAACGATGGTCACGAACCAATTAAACGGAAGACCCTCTACCTGCACCCCAAAGAAGGAGGGATAGGCCTGCTGAACATACCCTCCAAGACGGAAAGCCACATCCTGGCCCAGGTGACAGGACTGTTCGGCAATGACGAACAGGACTGGACACACTACGGCCACCTATGGTTGGGGCTAGACCTGAGGAGGAGGTTCAACAACTACCCCTTCACCAACAAGCATCCACACAGCACCGAAGACATACCCCCTTTCTACCAGGCTTGCCGCACAGCTCTCAACAACCTTCTCGCGGCAGACCCCTACTTCAGTCTGAACTCAGACACGAAAACGAAAACTCTATATCAAGCACTTCTAACCAAACGCACTATACCCCCAAGAGTACTCCAAGCCTTCCCACGAATAAACTTCGCAAACACATTCAAACACCTCAGCAACAAACACGTAGACCCATGCACCTTAGACACGTCTTTCAAAATTGCACACGACATCCTCCCAGTCGCAGACACCCTACACCGCAGAGGCATAACAAAACACAAGATGTGCGCCTTCTGCCAGAACAAAAGCGAAACAACAGAACACATCCTCTTCCACTGCACCCACCTACAGCAAACACACAAGCAACTAGCCACACTGTTGAACAAACTCGCAAACACAGCACCCACACTAGCCTGCATACGCTTCAACACCCTCCCACCCGCCCTATCGACAGCATCCCAAACAGCAGCAACCATCGTGCTCACAGAGTACAAACAAGCAATATGGACACTAAGAAACAAAGCACGCCTCCACAGACTCAATGTATCACCACCCCAGATAGCAGACGCCTTCACCTCGAGGGTCAACGCAAGATTAAAGAAGGACAAAGACACTTTGCCAGAAGAGCACTACCTCGACCTGTGGGGTAAGCTAATGTGAAAGCAACAGAGCGAGAGGGGGAAATCCTCCTCGCCGCACCCCCGACGCAACTTGAAAGAAGATTATGTGAAAGCATCAAATGAACAATGACTTTTCATAACCCAGATTTCAAATATGTGAAAAGAACTCTTGTTTTTTGACACTTGTACATTGTTGTTAATATTTTGTTTACCCTTGTTTTTTAATGTTTGAATAAACAAACATGGAAAAAAAATCACTTCCTTCCAGTATAAATTGTTGAAGATGTTGACGCGTTGTACTTATCAGTTCAATATCTGATACGTCCCCCAAATGTGGGACTTCGATATTACACTGATTTTGAGAACATGACGGAGGGTTGAAAGAAGAATATGTGAACAGTGACTTTTTCGTAACCCAGATTTTAAATATGTGAAAAGAACTCTTGTTTTTGACACTTGTACATTCTTGTTAATATTTTGTTTACCCTTGTTTTTAATGTTTGAATAAACAAACATGGAAAAAAAAAAACAAAAAAACCCCGTCTTTGGTTTGAGATCCGATGGCTCCTCCCCCCAGAGGACTTCGGAATTAAACTGAACGTCGACCGTCTCGTTGTGGCACGTGCGTGTCCACACCTTTCTCACGGGTCGACCTGCGACCCGCTCTCCAGAAGGGGAAATAACAATTCAATGTCAAATAATAAAACTTGGTAATAATAAACATGTTACTCTTGATGACCATTTGGTCATTGCAGTGTCGTCTGCTCGATCGCTCTCTTTTATCTCTGAACTGCTAGCACACTAGTACGGTTTCACTGTATGCATGAACATTATTACATACATTATTACTTTATACATGAACATCTATTATTATTTTGAAACACATGTCCCTGTACAGCATATAGTCTACACTTGTGGCTCTCTGCCCCGCAGGGACCCGCGTACTGCCAAGGCTGCCTCTGTATGGTGTAATGACATGTCTCTCTATTTTTTTTTATTTTTTTTTGTGGCAGCATCTCATACCGGAGAAGTGTCTGCATCCTCCAAAAGGCAGAAGATACATTGAAATGAGAAGCAGATGCTTCTGACAGAGCTTTTATAAAACGAAAACCAGTCCCAAGAAAGATATCGTTAGTGCTTCTCTTCTTTTCATTGCCATTTGCTTCATTTTGTTTTTGTTTTTATACAAACAACTCCAAAAAATCATGATCATGAAACTTTTTTTGTGATTTGATATCAATTTTGCTTGTTTTATAAGCCCTTTCTATGACAAGAATAGCACATCACCGGTTCGGACCCCTCTGAGGCAAACAGCCTCACGATTAAAAAGTAAG
>SRHC01002974.1:7920-49455 GCA_004794325.1 Pomacea maculata | reverse complement strand
TCCGTCATGCGGTGATGTCATCAGTGACGACAATGTACAATGACGTAGAAACGCAGCAGACTGAGTACTGAAGCACAACAAAAATAAATGTTGATAAAGTATAAGAAGACCACACAGCCACAACTACCGCCTGTAGACACCACACTCGGAGAAAATTCACTCGCAGATCAGTATATCACAGAGATTCACATAGACCCATACGATCTGTCTGAAGCAGAACGATGACATACAATCCACTGAAAGAAGGTGAAGATGAAACTGTAAAGAACGGTCGCCACTGATCATCTCCCACACAACAGAACCGAAACCGAGGTCACTAGAATGGAAGAGCAGCATGTCCAAACTGCCGCAGCTAGGCACGCATCAAATTAAAGTTGACAGCGAAGCCTAGGGAAGCAGCAATAACCCATCAGGCAAGACCGAAGACAATGTAGGTTCCACCCATCCGCCATCTTACTACGTAGTATTATAAGTTACAAAAAAAAAACCAAAACAAAATTTAACGTTTTCAGATAATGGATTAAGAAAATTATCTACAATATCAGCGTCAGGTGCTGAATTGTAGGACACGTCTGGTATGCGATCCTTTTATTATAATCAGTCTGCCATTTTACAAATTTAGTAGTGAGAGAATTGTTTCCCATGTACGAACATTACTGAGAGACAAGAGTTGTCTCCATTTAACACTGGACACGTAAGGAGAAATATTATTTTAAATGTAAATGTTTCATTAAGGTATAAATAAATGAAACTGTTACCCAAAATACGGTACAATGTAATAAATAGCATCCGCAGATAGAAAATATAAACACTGTTGTATATATGCAGAACTTTTAAAGTACAAATTATGTAAATAGTATGTTGTGTTACCAAACCTGAATAATACGTAAAGCTAAATGCAAGTCTTTCCGTGTTTCAGGACAGCTTGTCCGTGGTGACATACCCTCACAATTGCGTAGCCACTTTTTAGGTCGTCGATCTTATCAGTTCAATATCTAATACGTCCCCAATATGGGGACTTCGATAGTACACTTTGTTAAAGAACATGACAGAGGGTTAGGGATTTGCTCCACCTCTGCCAAAGGTCGGCCTGGTGATGTACCACCAGGGATGGCCCACTCCCCTCCAGGGGAGAATAGTAAACCAATGTCAATGATCATGTTATAAAAATATGTGAGTTTTTAAATATTTCCTTTCAAGTCGTTTGTATAAATTGTATTTCTCTTTATCACTGCGTACTTTCAATTACACCCGCTTCTCTGCTCAGTCTCCGACGATAATGTCCGTTGAAACACACGACGGACAGATTGAATTATAAAGTAATAATACTAATATGTAAATAAATAATGTTGTGAGATATGACTATCCAGAAAAAGTTGACATGACTGTTTGAATAAATGACAAATTTTGTACTTGAACAAAGTAAACTTTTGGAAATTAAAAAATCAGACATCAACTGAAAATAAACCCAAATACTTCCTTTGGAGCGAAAAAATAATATAAAGCCAAGTCTTATTTTCGGGAAAACGTGGTAATTACACCTTTAGATCAATCCTCTAGCCACCAGGACATCAGAAAAGCTGTAAGAAGTCAAACACACTTTTGTTTTCTTGCCATTTGGTGTGGGGCCAGTCGGTGCTGACATCTTGTGATAAAAGACCACGTGACAATATGGCCTTCACCACCAGGGAAAGTAGCTACAGGCTTGTAAGTTGTTTTGATGACAGCAGCATCTTATCAATGGGATCACCGGCCGCCAATCAGCATTGAGTTGGTCGTCAGATAACCGCTGGCTGGGGTTGTGACTGACGATGATGTGATGTCTACCTACCACTTCCGGATACACTTTCAGTTCACTGTGTACACGATATGTCTATAGCGAGACCAGAGACTAGTGACAGCAACGCTCACAGCAAAGACTGAATCTCGGAGCCCACATTCCTACATCCACCAAAAACAAAACAACAACAGCAGACTATGCAGCTTAGTTTATTAAATGTCATTAATCACTGTCGAGGACTTAAACTATTTACAAGCAAAGCATGCCCGTTATTTAATAAGATAATTTTTGAATTCCAACTGTTTATCCAGAAGAGAAGTGGGTTAAACAAGCACTGACCAATTATCCTCCCGGCATGCCCGTCGGGCATAGGATGCACAAACAGCCTTCACATCGCACCAGAGCATTGCCCAGTCTTTCACGCCATTTGGAAACGTCATAGGTGAGAGGACGTAAAACGTAATGACGCAAAACCCTCGACAGGCTGTAGTCTCGCGCAGTGCACCTTACCCACCTCCTGTATCCGGAGAGGGTGGACGGTCGGAGGGAGGGCTTTGTGATAGATGGGACATGCAGTCGGGCAAAGAAGACTCCACTCATCAAGAATCTATGCCAGGACGGGAACTGAATGACAGTGTACCCGATTCGTCAGTCATGCATCATGATGCGTGACTGAAGCAACTTCAAACTGACATACCCGTTTCCTTATCCGTCTTTTCTCTCTCTCTGCCTCCGCCCCTCTTTATCTCTCTAAGTATCTAACACGATTATAGCAATATTTATTTTTTAATATTTATTTTTCAATTACGTTTTCGCATTTTAGAACAATATTAGACGCACATCCATATAGCATGCCCCATGGTTCCGCATGACCTGTCGTTGTCCCCCCTCGCCACAAATATGTCCCCCTTGCATGTATTTACTAGAGCTCGTCGACTTCAGTCATTTCGTCTTGGTGATCGCTTTTACGGGTTACTGGTTTTAATATCACACGTGTTGAATTTTTCCTTAATAGGAAAACTGTGAGTAAAGGTGTGTGAGACATTCCTAAAACGAGTTCACTTCACGCCTCATAAGATGTCTGCCTGTAGGGTCGACAAACACAACCTTGAACGATTTCAGGAAGCTTTTTCCTCCCGACAGGTATGACCTGAGATGACCTACATACATGCAGTACTATTTTTAGTGCCGTGCAATTATTTTGCTGTTTTTACCTGTCTTCACCTTTGACCTCACAGACGATTACCTGGCTCGTCAACACGTAACAAATACACGTCAACACACGCGCACCCACACACTTGGACGTGCACTCAAGCACGCACACACACATGGAAATTAAGGAGATGAAAAATAAACAAGAGCGTGGGAGAAGGAAGACAGATGTGACTAATAATACCTGTCCTTCAAAAACCTGTCAACTGTTTACTCCCCTTTTTTGTTGACGGTGTATCTCTTTACTCGTCATCACTGATTGCACCTTTTTCTCAGGTAAGGCTTGAAAACTTTGTCACCTGTCAGACTGTGTCCTTCTTACACACCTGTTTACTGTCTGGTCCGCTGCACACAGCCTGAAGGTGCGTCCGCCCGCGCGAGCGAGCGAACAGTCAGCCAAGGTGTGTGTCTGTGTGTCGCAGGTGAGCTTGAGGGTATCCAGGTACGAGCCAACTTTCAAAGTTCCCCTCACCTGGCTGGCTCGCACGCTGTCTCACCTTCACGTCTCGCGCTGGCAACCGAATCACCTGTCCCCTCAGCACCCTCTTAGCGAGCGCCTTCGTCTATTGTTAACTTTTACAGAATTTTTCTTCTTTCAATATTTTATTTATTTTTTCAACTCCGGTCGACCATACGGAGACTTCGTCCTAATAATAGAAGCGATTTCTCCAGTTTGACAGCCTGCACAGGACCGACTGTCATCACAGGAATGAAAGAGTTGAGACCAGTCGCCACAGTCACCTCCGTTTGACGAGAGTCTCCCCCATTTCTTCATAACGTCTCGTCCTGACCTCTGACCTGCCGACTAGTGACCAGCCTGTATAGCAATTCGGATTATTTCAATTTCTACCCAGGGTGTGTGTCTAGTGGTGAACATCTTCAGAGGCTGCTGTAGACAAGAGCGAGTAGTCCAGTATGGCGGAAAGTCGTCTGCACTGGGGAGATATACTTGTCATCGTCGGCTACTTCATATCTGTCATCGCTGTCGGGATAATCGTGAGTGAAAACAAAAGATCATTCGCATTTAAAGAAATTTAAATGTTGTTAGTGGGAGAGAATCATCTACGTGGGGTTGTTTGCTCTAATGTTCTGTACTTTATATCGCAACTGTCTTGATCCGTTATTAAATTAGGCAAATTAAAAAAAAAATTCCCGAAATGTTCTACGGATTTAAAAAAAAATCTTTTTTTCTGCTTTTACTTAAAGAACTTGTATATTATTTTTTTAAGTTGATAGGTTATTACTGAACATGTGATATGCTTCTGTAAAATGTCTTATTTTTGTACATACACATATCCATTATAATACTAAGTATTTTACTTTGATACTTTGTTTAAGAAACTTTTTGGGTGCAGTGGAGCGATGATATATTGTTTAATAAATTATCTGACTTCTGTACGACATGACCGCAGTATTATTCTTTGGTTAGATGACAAACAACCGCCACTGAGCGGTACAACGATCATTACAACACACCTGACATTCCCTGTGACGTCACTTTGCTATGTTGTGTAAAGGTGTGCAGTGGCTCAGGTTATTTATGACAGGCGGGCGGGTTTTAGGTCAACAGTCTATTCTGTAGACACCTCAGGACAAGGAACGCCCAAACAGCCTGCCACACTTTTTTTTTTTTTTTTTTTGCTGACGAGTTCTGGAAATTTTATTCATTTTTTTTTCTCTTTCTTTCGCATATTTCCTTGTAATTGTTAATTTGTCTCATCTCCACCCCACCTTTTTCTCTCTTTCCTCCCTCCACGGCTTCTAAATGCAGGTGACTTCACAAAATCTCCATCTTTAACGGAAATTCCACGACAAAGGGAAGATTGTTTTAGTAGGACAGAAACGCACTAATGTTTTTATTCCTTCTTCCTAGAGGAGCACAGGGCCGCAACTACACCACACCTTCTCACCCGGCTCTGGTCCCTTTCCACTCACTAATGTTAATTTAAATAAATAATTAAACGCACAGCTTCAAGTTTTAAACAACTTTTATTATCTATCTTGCATTTAAAATTTCTAGATATCGCAACTAAAATCCCCATAACACCTGCAGAAATTTGTCTTCGTCTTCAGACTTGAGTGCAAATGTACGAAGTGGAAGAAAACCCTTTTTTCCTCCGTCTGCTGCGCGTCGACCGATTTAAAAAAAAAAAAAATTGACTAAATAACGAGGTTGCCGGTCAGGACCTCAGACCGAGCTGGAGGCCAACCCGGAACAACGGTCAGTCGCCCAGAAAGCTGATAAGTCCGACACAAACAATACTGCTTACTACAAAACTACGCAGTTTGCAGCATATCGCAACTTTGCTGTTCACAGATAAACAGCGGGGCAAACCCTGGAGACGGTTGCATGACGTCGTTAAAGGCGGATGTAGACTAACCGACCAGCGACGCTCGTGCGTCAAGAGTTGGGTAATGGCGGACACAGGGTGCAGCGGACACAAGCATTGCGAAATGTTTCATCGTTCTTTGCATATACTTAATTAGCTTCTTAATTGTCTTCCGGTTTGCAACAGCTGGCCCAACCTGCGACTATTTCACGATTTCTCAGTGAAAGACTGCTTAATCAGCGATTTGTAATCTGTCGGGCTGTGCCAAGACGATTGAGAATTGAGAGAATTAAAGTCAACTTGAAGTTATTTCTAAATGTATCAGAGCTTAATTCTTCTTTGTTGCTGCATTTTTGTGTGTAATTTATTTATATGTCAAATTAATTTAGAGTCTGTTCTTGAATACACGTGATCCAATGATCAGTTTAAGAGTGCAAGATTGTTTTCCGATGTTCGGTTGTGTTCGAGTGATCTCGGGTAAATTCGGATCCTCTCGGCTGAACTCGTGTTCGACTGTGTTAATACATGTTCGAGGTACTCTCTGGGTGTGTTTGTACATGCTCTTGAATATGTTTGTATATTAGATAATTTGCAGGTAGAGTCTATTAGCAACTAACTGAACCACCCCATTCTCTCCTTCTTCGACACCACCCTGCGTCCTCAGGAGGATATCAAGCCTCTGCAGACAGAGCGGTGCAGCACAGTGGAAACATCAATACACATTATTTTTAGAAGTAGTGAGACATCAGTTGATGGGAGCACAGTTGTGAAGTCGAGATAACATTTTATGTCGGCGCATCACAGCCCACTTCACCAAAATATCATCCAGCACGATGCACACGTTGTTGTTTAGTCTTTGTACCCTCCTCGACAATCTTTATGTACCCGTTGTTAGAGCGGGTAGATACGGTAACAGTTTTATTTCTTCCGCCATCCGACTGTGATGTGGTCACCTGTGTGTGTGTGTTAGTACATGGTTTTGTAAATGTGTGTAAAAATCAAGAGTTTTTATTAATCCTGTATTAAATAAATACACATATATACATGTTCATACACATTGATGTAGCGATGTTTCCAGCAACACCCGGTCCACGAGCACACTCTTGTTGTTAGAGTAGGCTTCAAAGGCATCTTTATCAACACGCGGTCGGTCCTATAAACATATGTGATATCCTGAGAAAGGAATGTCGGAGCCGGAATTCGAATCCACGGCACCCGACTCTGACTGTAACGGTGACAGGCGCGGGTAGAGCCACAGTCCCTGTATACAAGCCCACGAATACCTGCAAGAGACGACAATCTGTACAAGTAACATTTTCTGTTCTTTAGTCAGCGTGGATCTCAGAACTTCTCGGCAAGGCTCGTGTCTGAGGGTCATCGTGGTTTATATTTTTTTAACAAGTTTGCACGCACCCTCTCAAGTGGGAGTGAGTACACTCGTTCTTCTAAACTTTGCTGTTATAAATTCTGGAAGAAAGGACCTTGTTTTATGTCGTGCAACAAATTTTATATTTAGTGATAAGTAAAAGTATTTATCTTGAAAGGGTGCCCCGTTAAGCAAAGACACTGGCTGCTACATTGATATTCAAGCTGGTGTGTGTGAATGTGTGGAAGAGACAATGAAAATTCTTTATTAACGAGACGAGAAGTAAGCAATACATTTTTTCCACTTAGCCCTCGCTTGTTACTGGGATAGAATAAGCTAAGTACTAAGAGAGAGAGATTGAGAGGAATGTAGATGTATAAACTCTCTACCGTTGTTACGAAGCTTTGCTCTTGAGGCCCCCGTGTACCCGCCGCCTTCAAAGAGTTTAATGATATTTTACAACCTCAGTGAAGATTTCTGTCGGCGACAGGACTTTTATCACCCTTTCCTGTACCCTGTTTCCCGTTGTAAACGTTCGGCACTACGTCCTTACTACGTCCAAACTACATTCTTCACTACCTTCCGTACTACGTCCTGTACATACCGTCTGGACTGTACATTCTTTACTGTGCTCCATACTACGTTCCTGACTACGTCCTTCTGTGCTACGTCCTGCACGTAATGTTCACATTCCTACACAGACAATTGCTTCGGTTGCTGTCCTCCCCCGACTCTGCCATCAGTTCTGACCATCTGAGGAAGTTCTCTTTTCTAGAATAATCTGTGCCGTCTCGTACTTCTACGGTTCCACCTTAATGACTTCGATCAGAGGATCAAACGAAAGAAACGCGAAGAATAAAGCAAGAGTCCACTTCACCGGTATGTGTAAAAAAATAAAACTTTGAACAACGGGAGGTGAGAACTTGTGGCTGGCCTGTTTACTTGCACACAACTGGAAAATCCGGGACCTCGTGTAGTCCCTCCTGACTGTCTGTCACAGGGTGCACCGGTGTGTCCGGCTGTAAAATGTTCTCTGCTCGGCTCTGACATGCAAATAAAATGCCATTGTCAGCGGCTGTCAGTCGATCCTTGTTTGTTCACTGACTCAGACTCAACTATGCAAGTTCCGGCTTGAGTTTGATACAAAAGCTTCCGTAGAACCTTTACAGCAATGTGGTGTTAGGTGATACACTGATAAACTAGGTTTACTTGACTGTCATCCAGCAGTCCATGAACATTGTTTCCATGTATATGCCATTTGCACGATATGTATAGGGATGAGGAATGTTTTGAAGAGTTTGTAGACGATGAGAAAAAAATGAATCCGTGACTTCACTAGTAACTGGCTTCAGAAGAGGAGGTGGGATGCCTGCTACAAGGGGATGGGAGGAGAGAGAGATTTGCATTCCTTTATTCAGTGTATGCCGTGACTGAAGGAGGTGAATGTATAATGTGTAGGAACATCTTCATACTCAATTAACATGAACCCAAAATACCTAGAATAAATATCTACCTAAATTTGTGTTTTGCTTGTTATATCTCACTCCTTAACAGACGTGAAAGAGGGAGGAGAAAGAGGGATAGACAGATTGGTAAGGAGAAAAAGAGACCGGGAGAGAAAGAAAGAAGACAACAATATTAAGCGTCGTTCAAAAATAAAACCGTGAGACTATCCTTAAGGTCAGAGGTCGAGCTTTTCACCTCACATGTTGACCACGTGGTGTGAGTGTGCCAACCCGTTAATTAGTGACAGACAGTGCGTGATGACAATTGAGATCAACATGTTGAGCTTGTCTCAGAGTTGTCAGAGACCACCACCACCAAAACGATATATATCTATGTATATGTGTGAGCAGGTTGATCAGCAGTGCATGAAGAATGATGACCTGTTCACCTTGTGTTAGAAATATTATATACATGTATGTGGATTCAGATTTCTTTCGTTCCTATGGGTTGTGAACTCGAGGTTTGTATTCAACCCCAGACTACCCTATGAACATCAACAAATGATTTGTTTGTACTCATGTGATCTGGCCTTTGACTGGAACATTGGTGGGCACAGGAGCATGTCTGGTCTTGATTATAGTTGTTTGTTATTATTTGTAATATGTCATGAGCTTTCCACAAGGGTTGAAATGTGGCGCTAGTGTACTTTCTTATCATCCTCATCGTCGCTGTTGACGATTTATATAGCACATTTCCCTTTTTTCTATAAATGCTCTAACAACAAAAAATTAAACTAATAATACAGTGAAAACTCTCTCTCGTGAATATGTATATAATGAAGGCAGGGATAGACTGATGGGTCAGGGTGGGTATAGGGGCTGTGATTGTGGGAGGGGGATAAAAGGTATTATAGGGGTTGTCAAGTGGGTTTGCAACTTTATCATCTTTTGTAGTATGTCTTAATGTGCTTAAAGCAATAAAAGATAGGTTTTTTAATGCGGGCACACGATACACCGCTGAAGAGAGAAAGAAGGGGAGAATAAAGTAGGAGAGGGACGGGGTGTGAGGTGTTAGCAAAACAAAAAAGGTTTATGTGCCGGTCACGGTGTTCCTGTCATCTACACCTCTACGTCCCCGCCACGTAACTTCACGCCTGTCCGCGCAGTCTGTCAGGCGATAACCTGATGTACAATCTCCAGTGCGCAAAGGTCACAAGGGGACACCAGGGGTCTGCGACACACGTGCCCGAGCATAACGCCGAGCACACCTGTGGGGACGAGCTGTCGAGGTGTTGCCGCTCTTTAAAGGATTCTTGCAGGTTGCTGCATTGTGTTGTAATAATCAGGTCAGCTTAGTGCAAGATACCATTTCTCCAAATCCTGGAAAATATGTTGTTGTATACTTGTATTCTCGAGATAGACGCGTGCAAACCTCACCAGGCAGAGAAAGAGGTCAACAATCCACACATCAGGATTAAAATCCTTCCTACCGGTTGTATATAAATGTATTTTTTAAAAAGAAAAACATTTAATCTTTCTTCTGTACATAACTTCTGTTAGATTGTTAAAAACATTAATTATTTCATGAAAGCCCGTCTGTGAATTTTGTTTTAAATTCTCAAAATCCAGTTTTTGTGGTTTAGTTTTAGTCTCTTTTTTTTCTGAACATCTCTTTTGAACGATGTAATGATCTGCGTGCGATCTTTTGCTACATAAAGCATAGTAAATGAATCATTTCGTTAATCAAACTAACCAATCTTATCTCAACCTTTAGAAACACCGATCTTGCCCAAGCGACTACCTGGGTGTGTCGTTCATCCAGAGGTTTGAGGTCTTCTCGAGAACTTGAGATCGTTTTTATCCTTCATTCAGCAAACCGGTCGGTTTGTTGCAATAATTTAAGGTGTTCTCGGCCAACAGGTTAGAGAGCAAGTTGCCATGCCAACATGTTTTATGGACGCGTATCTCTCAGTGTCGTGAAAGACGAGACACTTCTGTTTGTGACTGGCAAACACGCTTTTCAAACAGACATCAGATTTATGTCCCTCCATGAACTCTCGAACTGAGAATGCTTATAGAGTGCGTGGTGGTAGGAAGGTATCACACACACACATATATATAGGTATGTGGTGACTTTGTTAGTGAGGTGGGGTGGGACCGGGGTAGATTTTCTCCCTCACAGGTATGGGGTCCACGGGGCGTTGTGACCTTTCGGGGCGACCTGTACAATGTTTTCAGTACATCAACGTTTTAATGGAGGGTTTCCTCGCGCTCCTTTGACAAAACAAGATAGGGTGTACAGGAGGGGCGAAGATTCCCGGAAAATAAAACTGGAGTTAGCGAGATGCTGCACTGATTATCAGAGATGCAAAAAAAAAAAAAAAAAAAAAGATGAAGTACTCAGAGATGAAGAAAGGGAACAAGACAAGAAGGACAACATTTTTTACTAAAGTCTGTCTGTGTTTTTCTCGTTGTTTATGTCTGTCTGTATTTCTGTCTTTATTTTTGTGTCTGAATATATTTTTATAGTTCCTTTTCATTTCTTTCCCTACTTTCGTTAATTTTGTCATCATTTCTTTTTCTAACTTTTCTTTCTGATGTATTCTTTATTTTGTTTGCTTATTCGGTTTTGTTTTGTTCTGTTTTGTTCTTTCTTCGTCTTTCTTTTACTACGGTTCGATTTTGTTTTGTCTTAAATGGCGTGACCCTTTCTCTCTCTTTCATTTTCGTTCTCTTTCTCTCATATTCTTCATGTGTGTGTTAGTGCATTCCTTCCTTTGTATCTTTGTATTTCTTCATTTTTTCTGCCTTTTGATGTGGGTATAGGGGTATTGTTTTTTTTTTTTCTTGTGGGCTAGGGGAAGTAAGGATATTTTGTGGGGTAGGGAAATTGCGTATGTGCGGGTGTGTGTGTGAGGGGGGGGGGGTAGGTAGGTTAATTGTTTTTCTTCACGGTCAGCTCTCTTCCATCCAATTGCTTCTCTCCTTCAAGTCCTTCTCATTCTCTCTCTCTTGCCAGGGTTCCAGTTTGTTCTGTATCAAACTGAGCGACCCTGTAGGTACAGAACGGCGACCCCGTAACAAAAGTTCAGTTTAACTCTTTCTCTCTCTCTCTGCCCTCACTTACAATGATGTATTTGCTCATCTGACCTAAGACTGTAATCTGAAGAAGGTACATAATTTATGTAAAACGGACTGAACATTCCAGCTGTCATCCGCTCTTGGAAATGCATATAGCTCCTCGCCGA
The DNA here is from genome assembly GCA_004794325.1 of Pomacea maculata. Classification (NCBI taxonomy): domain Eukaryota; kingdom Metazoa; phylum Mollusca; class Gastropoda; order Architaenioglossa; family Ampullariidae; genus Pomacea; species Pomacea maculata. The sequence goes on along the minus strand of SRHC01002974.1, from coordinate 38,074 downwards.
GCTGTAAATCACGGAGGTTCTTATCTGTCCTCCTCCTCCCTCGGACAGCAGAGTAACCTGAGATGTAGAACTGTCTGACTCTACCTTCGGCAGGTTAGGACAGAACAATGGAGAATGACCCACTTCACTGATACATGCATCGACCTTTCTTCAGGTGCGGGCAGGTGTAGACTGTAAATAACACGTGTAGGTAATCGTATCAACATGTCGCTTGAAGACAGGAGAGAGTTGTGTGTGGTTGGCTGCATGGCGGCTTGATAGCGATTCTCAACTTTAACCTTTAACCTAGGTATCAGCTATCCCAAGCTCCCAACAATTTTAGCAAAAGCTGTCCAGGAAACGAATTGTGAAATAAGTCTAGAATTTTTTTTTTAATTTACGAAGCTATCACAATGTTTACTATGTTCAGTTCTGCCCATTGAGCACCCTACAGGTCTTATCTACTATCACACACAGTATGTCTGCCTCGCTGGACCCTTGGTGTTGACCTTTCTGGACACGGCAGCATTACCAGCGACTGATGTCTTCTCGGAAGGAAAAGTCTCGAAGAAATATTGTCACAGCTTCGGAGGTTCGCTGCGTAAAGGAATCATAATTTTGTTTTGTTCAAATTCCTCCTTGGCAGCGGATCAGCTTGTGTCCTTGGACCAATTCCATTAAAAGACTCCATTTCACAATTTTTTTTTAAATGAAGTAACGCTTGGGGGACTACTTCACTGATAACAGACGTAAAGTGGATTTTGCTTCCAGATCCTCAGCAGTTGTTGGTACCGAGCCAACTTATCAGATCACGAACGAGGTCGGAGTAAGTTTGCACTGGACTTAGAGGGTCACGATCGAAAGGAATAAAAGCGGAGGCGGAGTTGATGTTTTTGTGGGGACCTTTCTGTTGTTTGTTTTTGCTAATACTGGAGTATCTGGCGGGTGATGTATGTGTCCAGATAGTGTGGTCCACTCCCTCACTGACCGAGAAAACACATCAGGTTCATGAAGGTTATCGAAAAAGCGTTTGCCCGGACACACACAGAAATATCGGATGCCAAGTATTTCCAGTTTAGGACCAAAACAGTTTTATAACGGTTCCTGTGTTATCACCAGGCATAATCTTGATTAACAAGTAGACATTTGTTGTCGTTGGCTGTTCCAGTGCCTCATACAGTCACTTCATGCATCCGGACCCAAGCCGACAAAAATAAACTGGATTAAAGTATTGACGAATGTTGTCTAATAGTGTTTAAATATTAATATGCCACTAATTTTTTTAGACATAATTTCAAATGTGGGGTTTTTTTTTAAGAAAGCATGCTTGTATACGCCAAAGAGATACAGAGTTTTATCTTTAGGTTGGGTTATCCCATCATTCCGGATTTTTATTTTTTCAGGCGCCCTCCAATGTGCAGCATGATCCTCTCATTTCAGTGGCTGTCAATACTATTATTACCTCTGATCTCACAGAAACGTGGTCAGGGTCTCACATTATCCTTGATACCCTAGCTTTTATTGCCTTCTCATGGTCTTTTCTCTACAATTATGCGTCTTTACCTCTTCCAAACACCATTACAAAGTAGTTTTTGCATTTTAAGACTGACTCACTGTCTATCCTTCTCGTAACCTCTGACCTTTCTCTGGCGACCGGAAAAACGTACTTAACGTGTTCGTAATTCACTCTTACACCTCCTCCTTCTCTCCCTCTTTCTCTTCTTAAACCCGACACAGGATCCTCTTCCTCAATTTAACGGCTCCAACATAGTGTGCTAGTCATGCTCATGAGTCATGAATACATTACAACTCATTGCCGTTCGTAGTTAATACTTTGTGTCATTATCAAATGCGATTATGAGTGTTGACGGTTTTTTGGTCACATGGCATTACTGCCATTATTTGTCACTGACATGTCACTGATTTTGTTATACACAATTGCCATAGGATATGAACTCGATCCTGAAGTCAGTAAAGAAACAAAGTGCAAGGGTGGAGTTCTGTGGACAATTTATCCTGCTATTAAATGCACTAGATCCTTCCATGGTCAATTGATCCTTATGCTCAAGAGAAGAAATGTTTTTCAAAATGTTTTTCGTCTACAACAAATGCTCAGGCATTCTCCTTTCGTCAGGATTGAGCTGATGATGTTTTATTTTTTTTTTTACACGTGATTAATACCAATATATGAAATTATCGAATGTTTTATACAAATATTATAGGTAATGATGGTATTTATTATACAACTCTCATATGCTGTCAATAGTGCTATAGGTCATTATAAAAAGGTCGTTACTATTGCTATGTGTTATTCTAATGCGTCATTACTATAGCTATTTGTTAATTTCATGTCATCATTACTATACCTATGTATCATTCTCTTGTCATTACTATAGCTATGTGTCATTCACATGTCGTCATTACTATAGCTATGTGTCATTCTCATGTCGACATTACTGTAGCTATGTATCATTCTCCTGTCATTACCGTTGTATACCATTGTCTCACATCATTAATACAATGCTATTTGTTACAGTCGTCATGCCGCAACAGAGGGAGTATAGGCGGCTACTTCCTGGCGGGACGAACCATGCACTGGATACCGGTCAGTCGCCTCTGTCTCGCTCCAAACATGTCGTTGTGGGTGTGGAGATGGGGGTAGTATTTTATCGAAGATATGTCATTCAATAAAATCAACAAGGAAACGGTTGTCGGCGCTCTCTGAATGCTGTCTTCAATGAATAATTTGACTCGTGTCGGTGTTTGTGAAATAGTCTCTGTGACAGGTGATAATGATTCCTCTGTTTGGACAGGTGGGGGCCTCGCTGTTTGCCAGCAACATCGGCAGCGGCCACTTCGTGGGTCTGGCTGGCTCCGGGGCAGCGAGTGGCATCGGCATCGCTGTCTTTGAGATCAACGTGAGTTAGCCTCTTCAGGACACCTTTGTGTTTATGTTTCTTTAGCAGAATAGAGGCAGAGAGGCGAGACATATAGCGATGGTTGCTAGCCAAGACTTCGGTAATTACTCAGAGGTCGATGACCTTAGAGCAGATTACAGACAAAATGTTTATTCCGTAAATTAGAAAAGTATTCACGTGTTTATATAGGTGTATCTATAGATATTTATATGTGTAACAATTATTTTAATTCCCGTTAATTGTTCTGTCCATTTTTTTTTCTCTCTCTCCCCTCCTCTTTAAGGGCGGTTCTGGTAGCTCAATGGTTAGCTTCTGTCACCATTTACAGTCAGGACTGGCTGACCTGGGTTCACATCTCGTCTAGAACACCCGTTCTTTCTCTGCTTGTGGCATCTGTTTACAGGGCTAGCTGCTTTGCCTTAGTTGCTGCCTCGGCATAAAACACCACACACATACTTCTCTCTCTGTCACACACATACATTCTTCTCTCTCTCTCACACACATACACACCTCCTTCTGTCTCACACACACACACACACGCACACACACACACTCACAAATGGAGGTGATCACACACATGATGATGATGATTATGATGATGATGTTTTTCAGGCTATCATCATTCTGATGATTCTGGGCTGGCTGTTTGTCCCAGTATACGTTGCGGCCGGCGTAAGTATTCATTCTCTTCACTTCCTCTTTCGCTCTTCAATTGTCTCTCAATTTCTTCCTTCTTCAGTCTTTGTCTGCACTGAGTGTACGCGTCTTATATGTGTGTGTTCTGGTGTACGTGGGTGTGTGTGTGTGAGTGTATTTACGCGCTGTGTGTTTGTGTGTGTCTAGTTTGTAAACATGTAAACTATTTACCACTATTGCATCAGGCGAGGGTCATTTAATGATATATTTAAATTTATGTCGTATCCATGGGGTTAGAAATTTACAATTCGTATGCACCACCTCTAAGACTGAAGAAATCATTCATTTTTCCTCACAGGGTGATTATGTCCGTGCTTTTTACAAAGGAGAATAACACAAAAGACATTAAATTGGAGAATTATATGACAGGAATGTGACATGAATTGAAAGGGCAACGGATGCCTAGACCTTCGTGCTTTTGCAGTTTCACTTGTCATATTACTTTATACACGTGTACATTGCGCCTTACATTACACATTTAAATTATTACTTCTTACATTATATATATAATTATACACACATTCGTTTTCGAGGCTCGCTATACCGTGTGTATCGTCTGTTCTTTCCTGACTATCCACGTTGTCGGGTTTGGTATAGTCACGGGTTCGTTTTCCGAGTATCTCCTTGCTCGTCTTCAAATGATCATGCGAGTTTGTTTTTGTTTTTTTTTTTTTTCTTCAGGTCTTCACTATGCCGGAGTATCTCCGAAAACGTTTCGGGGGACAGAGGATACGAATCTACCTTTCTGTGCTGGCCTTGCTGCTGTATGTGTTCACCAAAATCTCTGTGAGTACACCATGGCGGTACAGTACCTTTACCAAAGTCTCTGTGTGGTTATCATGATGAGAGAAAGAATAGATGGAAAGAATTTGTCCCTTTTGATTTCTCCTTTCGATTCCCTTGGTCACCAGGCCGACCTGTACTCCGGAGCCATCTTTCTGACACAAGCCATGCCAGAACTCAACCTCTATGTAGCAGTCATCATCTTGCTCGGTGTGTCCGCCATCTTTACCATCGGAGGTGAGGGAGTTAGATGAACTCTTTTTAAAAATATTCATAGACACTAAAGATGTTAGTTTAAGGTTTTTGAGGACATTGACTGATTCATTCTTATCTGCTCAGTTTCTTGCTTGTTCACTTTCCAATTCTTTTTAAACAAGTTCAATCTTGCCCATGCCCCTACCCTTCTCCATTCCCACCCCTTCACGTGCACACGCACTTGACACATTCATGCACGCAGGCAAGCAGAAATCTCTTCCAGTCGTTAACAAGTGCAAACAAAAGCTACAATTCTACTCAAAACTAATCAATTGACACCCAGCCTCCCTGTGATGCTCTACTAATGATCAGAAGACGCACGCGACAGCCCGCGAGAACCTCTTAAACATACCATTCCATCGTAACTAGATGCAAGATGTTGGATCATTGTTATCAGCAGCTGTTTCATGGTTAACCGACAAGATTTCATGGTTACTATGGTTACAGGAGGACTGACCGCCGTTATCTGGACAGACTTCATCCAGACCATCATCATGGTGGTGGGGGCCTTGATTCTGATGGTCATGAGTAAGTTCGTCCCAGGAAAAAAATTAAATGAAATGATAAATAAGAGATATTTTTTTTTAATTTCCTAAGAGACTTTAACCACATAAACCAAGATTTATTTTTGTTTACTGAAGACAAACATTCTCTTTGTTGCCCATGTTTCTATGTTTTCACGTGTTTCTAGAATTTTCTATGTGTTTTTCTTTTACATATTGTTCCACAGAACGGACACAAAAAGTGTGTTCGCCTTGTCATAGTTTGGTCGCGAAAGCAAGAAGAACTGCGGCGATAAGAGTCCAAACACTCAGCACTCACCCGGTAGTATATGTACACTTATCAGCGACACCACCCCTACTGGCACCCTTCCCACCCTGACCAGACTTCTAACGGCGCTGATCTCGTTAGTCCTTGACCCGCTCGTTAGAAAACTTCCGTCCTTATCGTTGACAGGAAAAGATAAAGGTCGCCCATAAACCACAATTCTTAGGTCGTTGGTTTGGGGAGAGGGGTTCGAGACCCCACTTACTCGGGGCTAGCCTTTCCTTCTTTGTCTGTGCCCTTCTATCGTTTCTTTACCTCCCTCAGTCTCAACCTCAACCACAGCGTAGTCATGTACTCATTTCCGACACTTTAGTAGTCTCACATCATTCTACTCTAGCAATGCCGAGAAACTAGAAAAAAATTCTGTGTTAATGCAGGGAAACCAAGGAATTATTGTGGCTTCATTCTATACCTTGCTCAAGCCCTCTCCCAGAACGTTGTTGTTGTTGTTGTTGTTGTTGTTGTTGTTGTTGTTGTTGTTGTTGTTGTTGTTGTTGTAACTTTAACGCTGATGGAATCGTCTAGAGACAATTCCTATTTTAAACAGATTTTTAAAAAGTCAAAAAAAGTCAAAAAAAGTCCCTGTTACACACAGGTATAAACCTCGTGTTTATATAATTTACCTTCTTATCTGAAATTTTAAAAAAACAAACTAAGGTGTCTCGATTTGATAAATGAGTTAAATGAGCTTCAGAAAATTATCACGCGATAAATGAACAACTCTCTAACATTTTTTTATGTATAAGACAAGGGATGCTCATTTGGAACTGGCTAAGATCATTCCCCGAGTACTGTATCCTCAACTCACATCACATGTTCAATAGGTTTCCTCAAAATCGGGGGCTACGAAGCTCTGCAGAAGAAGTTCTTCGAGGCCTGGCCCAACACCACGCTCGCTCACTACGGCACCGACTCCAACTACAGCTACACCCAGTGCGGCATCCCCCCCGCCAACTCCTGGCACCTCATCCGCTCCTACGATGATGGCGGCCTCCCTTGGCCGGGGGTCATCTTCGGCTTGACCATCTCCTCCGTGTGGTACTGGTGCTCGGACCAGGTGAGTCGCACCACCATTTGTTTGTTTCTCTCTCTGGCTTGATATCTTTCTGCTGCTGACGTAGGAATGTTGCGGTTGGTGACTTTCCTGTTGGTATTTTGTTCTTCTGACAGTCGTGTTAGTTTATCAGCATCTTCATTCCCTTTAATTTCAGTTTGGAAGGAATCATCATGTTTGTAGATTTGTGACCGATGGGTTGCCTTGTTCCAGGTTATTGTCCAGCGCGCCCTGGCGGCCAAGAATCTTGCCAACGCCAAGGCGGGAACCCTGCTGGCGGGTTACCTCAAGTTCCTCCCCATGTGGCTCATCGTCTTCCCGGGCATGATCGCGCGTGTTCTCTTTCCAGGTAACAGCAGACATCTTGTACGGGTGGCACTGCAGGAATTCCCAGGCACCTGTAATACCCGACACCTTGAAGATTCAAAATGAAATGTAGTCCTTCGCTATTTTTCTGCGACATCTGATGGCTTGTAAATGATGAAAACGATGAAACGATGACATTGAAATGAACAAATGAACAAAACCTGAATCTTAGTGGTTTGCGATTTGGGTGACTTGGGTGTAATATTGCCAGAGCTCAATGACCGATAGTGAACAATGACATCGTTGTCTTGTGTAATTCCAAAGCGTTTTTCTAACTGAAATCTTTGTTTGTCAGACAAGATCGCCTGTGGAGATCCCGACGTCTGCGAAAGCATCTGCGGCAGTCGATCGGGGTGCACCAACATCGCCTACCCGACCTTGGTGCTGGAGCTGATGCCGGACGGCCTCCGCGGTTTGATGCTGGCAGTGATGATGTCGGCGCTGGTGTCGTCGCTGACCTCCATCTTCAACTCCTCGTCGACCATCTTCACCATGGACATCTGGCGCCGCATCCACAAGAACGCATCGGAAGTGGAGCTCATGATTGTCGGACGGTAATCTCCCCTGACACACCTTCGCGAGACACATTTACCTCCCTTGTGTCTTTCATTCATTTTCTTTAAGTGCTTTCGTTTTCTTTCTTCGTTGTCCTCGTTAATTTTACTATCTGATGTTGATTTCTTTTCTTGTCCTTAGTTTTAATGCTTTATTTTTTCTCTGTTACTTTTTTCCTCATGGCTTTTGTTTTTTCTTTCCTTGTTCGCTCTGATTTAACTATGTGTCACTGTACTTTCTGTTCTTTATCCTGAGTAGCGATATTTTCACTTTTTTTATATATTTTTGGTCGTATTCCAAGATGTATTTTATCTTGGTCACATTCCAAGGAAATTTTTTCCCTTTTTTTTTCCTCCGCCACTGTGAGCAATATCGTCTGCCCAACTTTGAAGACAAATGTCTCAATGGTTTCTAGGTCCTCTTGCTCCTATACAGCTATTTTTGAAGTGGGAAATATCATCATCTATTTTCATTTTCTTATATCGTCTCCTTGCATAACATGTTTGATTCTGAGGTTTAGTCATCCTTATCACCGATATTGAAGATAAGAAAGCAAGCCTGAGTGTGTAAAGAGTGAACATATGGATTGATAACTGGGATAGGCCAGCAATGATGATGATGATGTGTATCTCGGCAGTTTGTGTGTAATCATCCTGGTGGGGGTCGGCATCGCATGGATCCCCGTCGTGCAGAACATCTCGGAGCTGTTCCATTACATCCAGGCCATCACCAGCTTCCTGGCGCCGCCTGTGTGTGCTGTCTACGTCCTCGCCATCTTCTGGAAGCGCATCAACGAGCCTGTAGGTGGCACGTAACTTATTTTTATGTAAAGATTAGCAATATAAAGCCTCTATCATTATGATATGTTCTTAGTGTATTGTACACGAAGTGAAAGATGACAAAGTGCTAGAAATATCTCTTACTTTTCTACACTCAGCTAGAATACTTTTAAACACTCTTTTAAAATAGTATTTTTAAAACGGTATATACCAGTCGTCGAAATTGTACAAGCATGGATACAATTTTAATCATCCACTAGGGCAGCTGTAGTGGTTTGTTTGTTTGTTAGGTATCAAGTAAGCAGCTACATTCACACACAAAAGTGTTAGAAAGTAACGATAAAGCAAAAAAAAAAAAAAAAAAAAAAAAAGAAAAAAACTTTCGTATGGTAAGAGGAGATAATCTACACTGAGGCTTACCCAAGCCACACTTTGCAAGAGATGGAGAGATAAAGGAGAGATAATGGAGAGACTGAAGTGATAAAATTTTCAAAATAATTAAAATCGTTGACAATACTTCCGGTTGATCAGTCTACGCGTCTCCCTCCACACACACACCCACACCTCCCCCCTTCCAATACACACAAATAATAATCTTTTAATGGGATTTAGTTATCTCTTATTTCCTTGCATCGAGAAATATAATTTTCCATGAGCTTCTAACAATGTATTTTAACATTCCATCTATTCCCTCGCATCCCAATTCATCATCAACTCAAATATTTCTTCATAATTATCATAAGAGAGATCGAAATAATGGTTCCTCCAGCTCTCAAAGCAAAGTCTTTCTGGTTCTAATCCCTGTTAGGGAGCATTTTGGGGTCTCATGGTTGGCCTGGTGGTGGGCTTGGTCCGCTTTGCGTGGGAGTACGCCTACCCTAATGTGCCTTGTGGCGAGGAGGATAAAGACAAGCGGCCGGGCATCATCAGCAAAGTCCATTATCTGCACTTCGGAATCATCCTCTTTGTCATCGTCTGCATTGTCACCACAGTCATCAGTCTGCTAACGAAACCTATTGATGAAATCCACGTAAGTTGTTGTTTTTTTTTTTTTTGTTTGTTTGTTTGTTTGTTTGTTTGTTTGTTTGTTTGTTTGTTTGTTTGTTTGTTTGTTTGTTATCATCGCCATGTTTCCTCGAAAATAATCCCTAAAATGATTTTTCAGGATGCTTGTAATGTAAACTCTGCCCCCAAATATAAGGTCTAGTTGATATCGTTTCCTTTTCTATATCCTTCTTTTGGTTTCCTTTGTTAGGTTTCTTTTTTTCCTTTGCTAGATATTAGTTTCTATTGTTAGATATTTACCCGTGTATTTCTTTTGCTAGATTTTTTCGTTTCCTTTGCTAGATACTTTTCCGTTTATTTCCTTTTTCTTTTGTTTTGTTTTTTTTTTTTTTTTTTGGTAGGGTTATCTTTTTTCTGTTTTTTTTTCCATTAGATATCTGTTCTTCGGTTTCATTTGGTGTGTGTCTGTGTGTGTGTGTGTGTGTCTGTGTGTGTTTCCTTTATCAAATATCTATCTGCTTTCTTTCCTTTGTTCGCTGCCTGTTCTTTGACTTTCTTTGGTCGGTATCCGTTGTTTGGTTTTCTGTGCTAGATGTCAGATCTTTGGTTAGTTGCAGACTGTTGTTATGACCAATATCTTTATACTTCTCTAACTGCACAGCTTCAACGGCTGACCTTCTGGACCCGCTTTAGCACGCTGAAGAGGATTGACATCTCAGAGGCAGAAGCAGACGACAGTGCTCCTTCAGAACCAGTGAAAGAGGAGAGCAAGAAACATTCACCCCTAAATATAACTGACGGTAAGGTCGCTGACCACCATGGTTGTTAATAAGGGAAGAGAGGAGGGAGGTATAAGAGTTGTCTGTCCGAACCAAAGCTCAAGTTTATACACGCCACGGTGGTGGTGGGGTCAACATCCTACCCGACAGCTATAGCTCGATGGACTATTCACTCCCACCCTGAATATACGTGTAGGTGTAGGGGTTAATGACCGTTAATTGCGGTAAGGAATACAAGAGATTTGGTCCAGCTGTGAATGCGCCAACAAGTAGCAGAAATAATATTATTGAAAAGTGCTTAAAGAAAACAATGACAGTTTGCGAAGCTGCCAAAAACGTGGGGTGGAGGATAGAAAAACAGAGATTAGGACGACAAGCATGATCTTTCCGTTCACGAATAAATATAAATATGTATATGTACGTTAGACAGGGACAGAGCTTGTATTCTCTGTGTATACTGTCTACGAATATACTTAAGTGTTTTGTTGAGCATGTGAAGCGAATAAGCCACCATTGTTGTTGTTGTTGTTGTTGTTGTTGTTGTTGTTTCATTTTGTCACGCCTCTTGCTGTTAATCTTGTTGAATGTTGTCTTCTTTTTCTTACCATCGCCTTCCTCTTCTCGTTGTGACATGCGCAGCTCCATACGACAGCTTGCCGTGGTACAAGAAGATGTGCCAGTGGATCTGTGGCATCGAGAAGATGGCCGGCGACCATCAGATGACGGACGCCGAGATGCGGGCTCTGGAGGAGAAGCAGACGAGCATCCACGAGGAGACATGCACGCGCCGCCTGCTCAACGTCAACGCCGTTCTCCTTCTCACCCTCGCCATCTTCGTCTGGGGCTTCTACGCTTGATCTTGTCTCTCCATCACTTTCTTGAAGCAAGTCCTTCAAGCTACTCTGGTTCCCCCAGGCCGCAGATAGATTAGCTAGCATACGAGTGCTTTTGTTGTTATTATTGTCTGTTATTGTTTTTTTTTTGTTTTGCTTGTTTGTTTTTATTCTTCTCCTATTTTTATTGATGTTGGATTTTATTTTTTATGTCGCTGAAATTTGTATTTTTAATTTAGTTATCAGAATGTTTTATTATTTATTAGTGCTGTTATAGACAGAGGATGAGATAAAGAACAAACCACTGTATAGTTTCTCGTAGATTTTTATACATTTTTCATGAAAACTACCTGTGAGGATTTCGTCGACAATAATTGTGTCTCCATCTTTCATTTAAAAAAATTAGCCTCTTAGATTTAAATTATTAGTTATTTGATACACTTTTCAAAGTCCAGTAACATAATTAAATTTTTGTAGAGATATTTTGAACATGCCTTTTGCTTCTTAATTCTTCAGCGATTAATAAGGTGGCTATGGTCATGACCGACATGATTTTGCTAGTTTTGCTTCTTGTTGTCTCTTCTCGCACACTGCAACCAGGAATCAACGAGTGGATAGCTTCCTTGCTATCCTTGGTCACAAAAAGCAGTGTAGTGTACGTGCTAGTCATTAGGGAAATGTGAGTTAACTCTCATTTTAATTCACTGCTGTGCCATAGGGTACATAGAGAAGCTGTTGCTTTTTTCCCCTCTCTCACAAACACACAAAATTGTCACATGAACAATCAGTTGTTGGTGTTTTTCTTTTTGGTAGCCGCTACATAAATAAAATGTCCTGTGTCATGGTCAAGGCCTGGCCTAACCCAGCTTGTCACCGTCTTGCTTCGTGCTTTCACGTGCACTGGCCAGTACCAATGAAACATTCCACTCCCCATATTGAGCACTTGTGACCATCCCCGCCATAGGGATACATCTATTCTAGTATTCTGAAACATGTATTAACTGATACCATGCATATATCTATTGCCAATAACACTCAGATACCTTTCATTGTGATTGTTGACATGTCGGTAGGGAAAGCTCTCTCGGATTTGTGATGAACAATCTTATAACAGGGTCAGACAGTCGCACACAGAAGATTGGTGCGAGAAATAAATTATGTTTATCTCGTGTTATTTATATATAATCAGAGTGCGCACTTAAAGCGCAGCATTATTATTTGGTATTGTATTACTATATTGACATGTTGCATGCTTTATATCTCGTGCTGAGTGGCTGCTTGTGTGACAGCGTGTGGCCGAATTTTTTCAAATTTTGATTTTGGTTTTTGTTATTTGGAGAAAGGGGGAGAGAGGTTGTTTGTTTTGCATGCATGGTCCTCATCCATTTTGTTGCACAAGTCTTGTGTCCTCATCAACAGCCATCAATGAAAGTGTGAAGGTTGTCACAGGAACGCATGCCGTATATATGTGATTAATTATGTATATTTCATTCAATGGCAGTCACAGGCGAGTTGCATGATCAATATTTGCAATAAATCTGTCAGTCTATCCTTGCAGTTAATACCAGTGTTTGATATGTGTCATCTCAGCGAGCTTTTTTCTCTCATCCAAGATTACTCAACATAATACCTGGATTTCATGTTTCTGTACTACTAGAATACTGGTCTTTACCAGTTTTGTGTAAGTTCTGGGTTGTATATATAAATATTATACAACCTTGAGTATGCATTTTAATTCCATGGATCCCGACAGTGATCACACTTGCGCACACCAGCTGTAGATAGACTGACAAGAGGAAAAGAACCAATCAAAATATGAACAGTTTTTAAACCTCCATTTAGAATAGCAGTTGTAAGACTGAGGGGCCTAGAAACAGAGCCACCTCTGCTTAGAATTATCATAAAGTTTCTATAAAACACAAAAAAGGAATGCAGCTTAATTTTACATTTATTGACAAAACAAATATTTTTCAGGATGATAAAAATATAAGAAATCATAATCATCTTTAAAACCAAACTTTCATGATACATCTAAATCAATAAATTAAGAAGGCAACAAAAAGAATTTAAAAACACATTTCGTACACTGTAAGAAAAATCACGATACCCATTTTAAAATGAGCTCTGCTTTACTATGATGAAGAGGTCTTACAATCTGTTGTCAGGTAAACAAAGCAAAATTGTTTCTACCACACTATAAATAATAAAAGCTTTGTTATAAGTAATGTAAGCTTCACTAAAAGTAGTGAAAACACATTTTACTCTCCACTTTAAGAAAATTTAAGAAATCTCCCCAACTTCGGTATGCATCATAAATGTTTAATTTCTGGCAGTGTGCCATTAGGCAAAAAAGGTATTTTCCCACCTCACCCTATTCACAGATTAGTCCTAAAAGTTAATCTGTTAATCAGTGTCTTCATTATTCTAAATATGCCATCAATGTTCTATGTATATCTTAAAAAATCTGGAAAATCTTACAAATATTATAATTATTCATTTTAATCTTAACTTTGGTACAAGGAAAATTCCTCCAGCATCAACGTATTCAAAAATATTTTCCTTTAGAAACAATAAACTTCCATTAATTCCTTTCCTAATTTCATAGCAATTCCCTTATATTTGCACTTCTCCTGCACCCATTCCCTCTCTCTCACACACACACCAGTGGCAAAAGCTATTTGTACTAGTGACTGAATACTGATGGGTTTTGTTCTTGCACCATTTTTTCTAGTAAAGGAATGTATGCACTGAAAAATCAAGGGTCTAAGATTTTGCAAAATGCGGACAAAATACATCATGCTCCTTTTTTATATTAATTCTTGCAAATTCTAAACAAACTGTTAATTCTAACAATCTAGCAAATATACATTGTCTATGGTATTATTCAATAACCACTCCAGACTGAACATCATTCTTAGCATGTTTGTAAAATGATAGCAGGACTAAACACTAATTTAACTTTGGAAAGTGAGCATTACAGAGACTAAAGCTTATGCTAAATATCAAGGTAAAGTACTGATGCATAAATACACAATACTAAACTGTATACAACAACAGGACTTTTGTCACTATCATATGTTGCTAATGACAAAAAAGTACTACAAGATGTCCTTCCTGTGATTCTGTATAGCTGCTATCACTTGCCTGCATAAATCTATTTTCCATCTAGACATCTTCCATGCCAACCTTTTCTTTTATATCCTGATTACAGCAGAATTTCAGAAACAATTTCAACACTTACAATGACCATGCCTTTAACAGAAATTTGTGAAAAATGCAGTTTATCTAAAACTCAAGCATCTGTGTGTGCATACTGACACCTTGCAGGCATTGTCTCCTTTGTACATACATATGCACCCCTTTACCGAGGCATTGACATATATCAAACCTCACTCCCTCTAAGAGACATATACACAGTAACAAGTAAAACCATGACGTCCCACACTCTCCTCCTTCACCTTTTACCTTCCCCGATATATCACTGCTAGTTAGGCAAGCAAGAACATACAACCTGAGACTAGTAAGTCCAGTGCACTGACCAAAATGTTATCAGAGCTTAAGATATCCATCTCAAGAATCAGTATGCTTATGTATATAGCATACCCCATAACATCCAACATCAATGCCAGATGCCTTTTTCATGGTGCAGGTATGTGTCAAAAATATTGATGAACAACAAATTAAGTCTGCATGCTTCTCATATTCTTTCTAAAATTTTTAATTCAACCCTTGGTTGTTTATTCTTGTTACTCAAGGAGCATAGGGCCGCAATTCAACCTTTAGTTGTTTAAAAAATTTCAGTAACACACCTTTGTTTTTTCTGCTTCAAAATTTACCCCAAAATACAGAAGGGTAAATGTTCTTTATATAAATAACTTTTAAAGCTAAAGATATGCAAAAGGGATGATGCTTTTGAAGATTTTCTCCAAAAGTACATACTAAAACAAACAGCATTCATTTGGGTTCAATACTCTGAAGGTGATAGACTTCATTAAATCAACACTACGCACAAACAACAAAAATTGCAAAATTTGTGTGTGGTTTCTTTTCTTCCTTTCCTGAGGGTGCAATAGATAACAGAGTTCTCAACATTTAGTTACTCCAATGCGAATAACATTTTTACAGTGACCCTGCTTTATGCGCAACAACAATAAACCATATGTGGTCTACACAATACAATCTATCAAAGCACCATGATTGAAGTTTACTTTTGCTTGGCTTGCTCTGCAGCCTTTTTAACTCTTTCTTCTCTGTCGATGGTAGCCATGTTTTCTGCGGCAGCAATTAACTGAATAACGCTGATGCTGTTCTTTGCTAAAGAGATTGGAGCCGAAATGTAGAGGATGAGGGTGAATATGCCTACAGAAAGTGGTCCAAGAGGCACTGAAATCATCATAAGAAAAAAAGAGTGACTAGCAGTCTAGATTCTAATTAATGATATAAAAAAGCATTTTTCTTTATTCATCATCTTTTTTATATGATATACCATTAGACTGGTATTTTTTGTAGAAAACATCCAGATACTATTAAAACATTCAGTCAGTGCTATTTTAAAAATGTAGATTCTACATGTAAATCCCTTATATCAGGGATGCCCAACCTACGGCCTGCGGGCCATATCCGGCCCGCGACGCGGTGCCATCCGGCCCGCGAAACTTCTGCCCACAGTGCAGGAAATTGGCATGTTAGTCATAAAAAAAAACACCGAAAAAAAAACGAAAAAAGGGAAGAAGTATTTATCCCCACGTAAGGGCGTTTCCCAATCTTTTTTTCGATGGACGAACATTTCAATTCAGTGCTCCGACTTGGTGTCTCTACGATGAGGCCGGACATTCAGAAGTTGGTTTCGGGAAAAAAACTTCAAATATCCCACTAATTACTACATAATTAATGGTAAGTGCAACTTGTTTCTAATAAAAAATGGTATCTGCTCTATTTTTTTTTCTTTTTTGTATTTTTGCGGTGATATGGCCCACGACACGGCTGTCCGAAATAGATATGGCCCGCAGGCCGAAAAAGGTTGGGCATCACTGCCTTATATATTACAATATTTTGTCATATTTTTAAACAGTAAGAGTAAACACACTTACCGACAGGGCCAGGTGTGAAGTGAACCAGGTACAGCATACAGAAGAAAAGCTCATTAGCAGCACACATAGTAAACAGGATTGTCTGAAATGTAAAATATTACTTATGAACTGCACATGAATATAAGCCTCAACCAATAACTGACTAAACATTACTTTCATAGCAAATAGGCCAATTCTTCAGGCTGTTAATCACTAGCATGATTAGTGCCTTTTCCAAAAAACTTTAAGAACACAAATTCAAACAAACGTGAAAAGCGTACCTTCCTCCAAGATGTATACTGACAGAAACGAGCAGTTGATAATATTTATCTCATTATTTCTTGAAAACTTGAACTCATCTAATGAAATAAAAAAAAAAATATAAAAAAAAACTGACCACACTGTCACAAAATCCATGCAATATTTTATACTTTAAAGCAAAAATTTTTTAAAGGTACAGTGTTCTTTTATAAATTACCTTGTTGTGGTAATAGTGTCGAAGGATTGGATTTGCAGATAAATCAATTTTCTTGTGACTATCACTGCCTTTCATCATAGAGCTGAAGAAAAGAAATCACACAATGATTAGGAAATACTAACAGAGATAATGATGCAAACCATACTTCAACACTTTATGATCCTTTTTACTTCCCTTTAAAAAAAAAAATTACAGGATTGTTTTCAAAAGTCACCAAACAGACAGCCACACTTATTAGTAGCAACATTAAAAACAGTTATTGCGTCGCTTTACAATACTTTCAAGATATTTTATGATCTTATGGGATAGAGTTAAATAATTAGCAAAATAAAAGGTGCACCTATCAGTCAATATTTATGGCTTGTCAAAGAAATACAACTTTATAATTATTTTTTTAACCACTAATAGGAAGTTGCCTCCCTGTAGTGTGAGACCACCTGTACTTGACTTTCTTTGAAAGGTCATTGATGTCACATGTTTGCAACTTGTTTCAGAAAATGAGTTGGATAGCAAACAATCTCTTTTTCCATTTTCAGAATATTAGCTATTATGTACAAGCTAATACAAGTAGTGTTATAGCTGTACAACTGTACTTTAAGTATAAATGACCTGTTACCTATGAAGATGTAACCAGTGGCTAAAGATATCAAGGGCCATGGCAAACTGGAAAAAGAGCATGTAGCGTGGATAAAACTGGCAGAGAGCAGCACACAGACACATGGTCGTGATCCGATCAATCAACATGTCCAGCATGGCACCAAGTTTCGTGCCTGGTGAATTTAAGAAGTAAAAAAAAATGTGGTGGCAATAAAAATAGCATGAAAATAAGAAATACCTACATAATGCATTTCTTCGATATACAGTAGACTAAATATGCTTTACACAAACAAACTATAAATCCATGTGCATAAACCACATAGTACCTATTCAGACATATACCAAGAAAATTGGCAAATAAAAATTACAGAGACATATCAACATCCAGAACTAAAAGACTGAAAAAGAAAACCATGCACATGAAGTATGCCACAACAATATAGCATCAAAGTAAGGTTTGCCTTTTACAGCAAGGTGAAAAAGGTGAGCATACAGTTGTGCTTTGAATGATTGGAAGGACACATATCACAGTAGATTCTGCAGAAGACAGAGCAATTACAGTGTGCAAAGCTAAAGATGCCCTGTACAAGTGTTAGTGCATGTCCTAATGGCAACAATGATAAAGCTAATAACAGGGTACATGGTTGTCCATTTTCACAGTCCAGAAAATTTATGAAACAGGAAGCAATTATTGTGAAAAAAAATTCAGAGGGTTAAATCTACACTGTTGACATACATAAATCCAGAGTCTATAAGCAAAGGAAATTAAAGGGAGTACAAATCAAAGTTCACAGATCGAAAATTGCAGCGATGGGGAGAGAATGCAGTAAACCAAAGTGGCACAAATATGGCTGTACTGACTGTTAGGCAGTAATGTAGAAAACCTGTTATAGGAATAGAAAAACAATCCAGAACAGAAGCAGAAGACCTAACAACAGGACAAAGCAACAGTGAACACCAAAACAGACAACAATCCACAGGCGCTGACAAAAAGAAGAAAGATATAAAAAAAGTAGTAATCAAGACTGCAGTCATCCTAAACACAGTTAAGCTAAGGGGCACTACTCTCATTTAGCATATGAACAAGAAAACTGTTCAAATTAATGTATTTACAAATGTTTAAATGATGTAATGGACAAAAATGTACTCAGTCATCAATACACTGACAAAGCTATAAATAAGAACAAAACAAATAAAATCTTAAACAATATATATTACAATAAGGAAAAACAAATACTTACCCTGATCAAGCATTCGAGCAAAATGACCATCAAATGCATCAAGAAAACCACTCAGAAGGTAAAAAGCACTCGCCTTTATGTAGTCAAAAGGCATGTAGTAAAAAGACACAAAAGCAAAGATTACTCGGAAGTAATCTGCACAAAAAAAAAAATAGAAGGCAATGTTTTAAAGTTTCCATATCATATGTGTAGTGAAAACATCATGATTTGAATGATATCTAGTTATATTTTGAATGAATGTCGTGTTGATGAATTCTACAAGTATTTTGGGTTTTCACAAAGTGTTAAAACCTTTTTTTTATCTGTGTACCTTACAGGAAGAAAAATTAAAGATACATGTACATTAAATGTTCCTGAAATTGAACATATGTACAGTACTGCCAAAATAATGATATATTTATTCTGGGATGCATTTAGTGTAAACTGCTATCTGTACAATGATTAATGACATGATAACTTTTTAAAAATGTGATTAAATTGTGAATTTTTTGAATGCAAGTATTTTGTACTTCTATCAATGCATGTTAACAACACAAAATAACAGTAGATGCTTTTAAACTGATACATTTTGAAGTCAAACTTGGTGTGTCTTTATTTATTATGTTAGTCTAACAGAAACATGTTTTTTATTACCTAATGATAATAACAAATAATTAATTAGTTTGTAAAATTTATTTCAAAGCATGGAGGTCAGCTCAGTACACTGTGTACTTAAGTAGTAGTAATAGGGACTGGATATTGTTGCAACAGCCTCGCTATTTAGTGTCGCCCTTGTTAAATCATTTTCATATTGTCTGTACATGAATTTTCATATGCTTATTTTCTTAACCATCAAAACTGTTCCAAAAAAAAAAAAATAGTTTGTGGTGAGGAGAAAAATACATATATACAGTAATCCCTCGTTTATCGTGGGAGATGCGTTCCAGAACCACAAATGATATCCAAAAATCCACGAAATAGAAATGGTATATTTATTTATATATTTATTCATAATATTAAGGCTTTATAAAGCCAACACCCTACTTTTACACTAAATAAACCTTTCCCATTTCCTTAATAACCCTTCCCACACTGTTCTGCGCATGTATTGTACCTTTACAGTAAATAAAAGAACAAACACATAATATGTACTGTAGAGTAATACAGTACCTGTAATAGAACAGTAATATAGAAATCTCTCTCTCTCTCTCCACCACACACATAATGTGAAAAAAATTGTTCAGTAATATATTTTATACACTTTGGGCATTTTTCATCTAAAAATTCATGAAATATACATATATTTTCCACTGATTGAACTTCGCAGAAAATCCATGAAAAAGTGTAGATCCATGAATCATTTTCCCTATTAATTTCTTATAAAAAACCGCGAAATAGTGAAGCTGCAAAAAGGTGAGGTGCAAAGTGGCGAGGGATTACTGCATTAATGTCATTGCATTCATGAAATATCTCAAACATCTGAATAAGATCCCCCATGCTTTTTCTTACCTTCTGATAGTGAAATCTTAAGTACTTCAATTTATCTCTATATTCTACTTGCAGCTTAGTAGGCATATCTATACGCTTTCCACTAAATTAATGTTGATTGTATAATATCTAACAAATAATATCTATTGAACTGGCACACGATTACATTGGATATTCACTTTTCCTAAACCACAATCATCTTGAATGTTTAGTTAAATTGTTCTATCGATAACTCTGTTTTTCATTAAGTGATATAAATCTCATCTGTTTTTGGTGTGAGATCTTAAAATCGTTGATCTATGGTGCTGCACGTGAAATGTATAATCTATGGTTAATCAAAGATAAATTTTCTTCTGGCATAGTTCTCTCTTCTCTCTTAAACATACTTTGGCGGAAAAGACAGGGCAATATAGTCTAATGTGTACTGTCATGAGTGAGTTGCAGACTAGTAGTGTACAGTCAGTGCTGTTTTCCGAGTCGAAATAAGCTGGCTGTGACCATTTCAGTACGGGTTAAACTTCACGTTTGCTTGTAACTGAATGAATGCAAAAAAAAAAAAAACAAAACAAAAAAACGTGGGTAATAAATAGTAGTTCATGTTGTCAAATGATCAGGTCTGATAAGTGCCAACATTTCTGATTTATCTGTATTATTTCTGTGTTCCTCTCACATTTTGCGATCGACGAACGAGACTAGTGGATCAAAATATAATCTTCGCTTCGAAAACCACACGTTTGGTTATCAGAATTAGCAAACTGAAATAAAACTGAAAAGTTTGTTTTGCATACCAATGACATTTGGAACAAACAGATAAATATTTCCCGTCATCGTGCTGAAAACCGTTGAACTGGCTTGAACTCGCTTAGCACTTAGTCAAACCGGAAGTGTATGTCTGCAAATTTATTTCTTTCTCGGGAGATCTCAAACCTTTAAGAGCTAGCCTGTAACATGGCATTAGCCATGTGGAATAGGGCCACGTCACTACAAGTGGCATTTGAACACAACGAATTGAACCTAAGCAGTCAGCTTCTATATTTACTCAGCAGCTTTGATTTGAGACTGAAAAATCTGTTTGTTTGTTTCGTATCCTCGGGTTTTGATAGGTTTAGATTATTGCAGCTAGCAAAGAGATGTGGATATTGTACTATTCTGGTTTGATATCACTGCGCAAGTGGGTGTTTGATCGTCTGCTAAAGAGTAACTACAAG
The DNA here is from genome assembly GCA_004794325.1 of Pomacea maculata. NCBI lineage: Eukaryota > Metazoa > Mollusca > Gastropoda > Architaenioglossa > Ampullariidae > Pomacea > Pomacea maculata. The sequence goes on along the minus strand of SRHC01002974.1, from coordinate 17,184 downwards.
GTTGTCCAACTCAGATACACGAAAGATATACAGCGCGAAACTGACACTCGGCCCCAAGCTAGAAACAAAAGGGAGATCAGCAGAATACTATCGGCTTAGACGAGCAAGACCAGCTAAAGCAGCAATATGATCCGTGGCCATGTGGGTTTTGCAGCACCATCATTTGATGACCAGTTACTTAATTTTACTTATCATACTTTGATGAATCTCAAGTTATTAAACAATAACAGGTCACATTACAGAGGACTTCAGAAAGGCTGACAGAGACCCCACAGCAAACTGTTTACGACATTGGCCAAGACAGGGAGCCCCATACAGCAAGGCTACATCAGGGTCATTTACAGACCGAAAGCGCAAACTTAAGTCGGCTGGTTTGTAACTGCAAACACTAAAAGCTGTGAAGACTTCATAAACTTTCAACATATCATGATAAGTGGCTGGCTAATGGGCAAACTTTTTCATACCAGACCTGCTGGCTGCCGCAAGGACAAGGGGGAACCTTGTCGGTTGCAGCTAAACAACAAACTGTTTAATCGTCATTTTGAAATCACTTTAAAAAGATGCCTGTGGCTTGCCTATATACTATGTGAAATAGGGCTGATTGCATGCATTCTTCCTCAACACCTTCAGCAATTTTCATATCTGAGCACTGTATAAGTCTCAAACTTAATATGTATTAATCTTTCAATGTCAAGTTATCACAATGATGATAATCCTGATGACAATATGACACAAGTATGCAGTACTGCCTTTTATTATTTAAAAAAAATAGTCACATAAAATAATATGCATACATATTTCAAATCTCAAAACTTTCCATCGGTAAATAAAAGTCATTGTTTCCATGTTTGGAAATCCACTTTTATTGGCAGATTTTAGTGAACTATAAAATAAGCGTATGGAGACAGCATGAATAATATGATTTAACAAGAAACATTTGGTGTGGACATTTATGCTGCTTGGAAGACCAGGGCAAACGATGTGTACCCAAAATTGATGCACACGTCTATATAAGGACTAGCTCCAGCTATACAAAGCACCTGAAGAAAAACCAAAAGCACATTACACAGATGTCAACCAACACATTTTATGAAAACGAAGAATCAAAAATGCTTTCTTGGGTTTTAATAGGTCAAGTAGAAAAATAAGAGATAATCTAAGATTTCAAACTCTGAGAAGTTTATTACTTGTTGCTCTTGGTGTGGTTTGCACACAGTTGTGTAAACTTTTGAAAACCTCACCTTGCTTGCATCTGAGCGTTTATTGATGTTAAGGCTAAAGACAGAAGTAGGGGAGCAAGGAATAGAAGACTTCAGCTGTCCTGTGAGCATCCAGTGGTTCATACAGGCTAAGCTTCCAGCTGATAAAATCTGTGGGGAAAAAAACAAACAAACAAAAATGCCGATAAAATTCATTTAAATAAAGGAAAAAGTGTTATTAAATACAAATCATAAAAAGATAAAATCCACAAGCCTTGAAAGATCAGTTTTGTTAACACCACCTCTAGGAAACTGTGTCCATCAGTGTATCCCAATAGCTAATACTGAGTTAAAGATTTCTGAAACAAGCATATAATCCATCTAGCGCTGCATTTCAAAAAGGTTTCACCATTATACGACCCCATTTCCAGATTAAAGTCAACAGGATATTGTTTCATATCATCATTTATGTTTCATAGGACTTGAACTTAATGCTTTTGATTACACATTTATTCACTCACATAGTCTTCATGGAAAAGTGCTACGTTCTGACTGACACTGGGGGTATCAAACACAGTTGTTGGTGACAAAGTACGTAAGTGCCAGGCTGACATTTTTGGACCTCCACCACATATCTAAAAGAAATAGAAACAAAAAATTTCATCTTTCCTAGTGAATAAATCTGATTAAATAATAAGCAAAGAAAATATTTCAAGCTAAGACTAAGCCAGTTCATGATACATATAATACATTGAAACAAAAACACAGGCTAATATCCTTAAGTACAGGCATATTAAACCAGATGCTTGTCCTTAAGTCCCTTACGTTGCTCAAGGGTAATGACTTACCTTTGCTCCATCACTACTGCCCCTGATGTGATTAGTTGCATCAACAAATCACAGATCATTTTTTTTAAAACTAGTATTAAGCAGTTCTGCTCCTAAAAATAAAAGTAAAAAAATAAAATAAAAAGATACAGAGAAAATGAAAACAATCCCAAGGAATTTTAAAAACTAGAGTATATGCCATTGCCAAAGCCTAAAAACACACACACAGGTTAGTGAAGGAAATATGCATACCAGCCAACCCTCTTCAGAGTCCACAGCCAAACATCTCAGCCACTTGCCCATTAACGGCCGTGCACAGAGCTGTCACAAATAGTAATGTATTCATTAATCACCAAACTCTACGGCATACCTTTGTGCATCATCATCATCACCATCATATTCAAGAATAATAATAATACTATTAGTTAATATTTTTTCTCCCATGGCATTAATCTTCTATACAACAGAAATATCTCACATCAAATATCAGATAAAGTCATCTATATGATCAAAAAGTATTACTACTAGTAATAGTCAGCAGCAAAAGTTATTTACCTCATTTTTGAAAGGTTCAATGCATTGAACTGATTCACCTGTTGTTCGTGTATCTTTAAAAACCAAAAAAACAAAGAAAATACATGTCATCTGAAACAAGTAATTAAAACATTTATAGTTTTGTTTGTAAATGTCAGGACTTTGAATTAAATGCACCATATGACTATATGTCTATTTATCAAAAATAAAAAAAAGCAACTGAAAATCAATTTCATGATAAAATGATACCAGATGCCAAGAACTGGAAATAACGTTTAAGAGTACACAGTAAACAGCACTCCATTACCCCAGATTCTGACTGTGCCATCTTCTGATGCTGAAAGACAGTCCTGACCTTCATTCATCAGCAGAAGCTTGTGAATGTAGTCTGTGTGACCTTCCAAGGCACTCTGATTACAGGAACCAGTATTAATTTTAAAAAGTTAATGTGTTGAAAGTAATGTACAGATATATATTTGACGACCTCAGATGCTCAACACACACACACAGGAATGCACGTTCATGCATGCATTCATGCTCTCAAATACAAATTTATATCTATATGCATGTGCATACTCCATTCTGTACTGATAAATTATACTTATTTCAAAGTAACTAGAAAAAGTACCTTAAAATATAGCAAGAACATGCCAATAAAATGCTAAAGAGCATGTCATACAAACATGTTTGAAATTACAAGCGTCATGAAAGGCTTCCAAACACAACTCATTATCTCACCAAATATTGTCCAGTTTCCAAGTCCCATGTATGAATTTTTTTGTCCCCACCACCAGCATACAGACACGACTTGTGCTTAAAAGAAAATAAGGAAGCATTAGTCTGCAGATACAAATGATACCAATATGCTGTGTATTTTTGCTAAGCAACAGCCCACTGGATACAAATTTTTTACTCTTATCTTGGGAAAGGGGGAGAAGGGGGAAATGGATTGGTGTTTTACAACAAGCTTGCAGCTAAGACTGTCATGACAAGGCAGCCAGCCGTTACTCATATCTTAGACAAGTATTGAATTCAACACTGAATGCACAGACACTCTTCAGATACAACCAAACTCCATTCCTATAACTCTGTGAATAAATTAATTAGTCAATGAGTAAGGTGCTGTTCTTACAAATATTTCAGGCATAATGTACTGATAGTGGTTTCTGACTACCATCTTCAGTTAATGTTTTAATGTCACCTTTTCACCTTTTACACTATTTTAAAAATAGTTATAGAATCATACCATACTCAAATAAAAGAGAGCTACTGTTTTCCAGGACCAAAGTTCTTATACAGTGTACAATTCCCTCTGGTCAGACAGCCAACTGTAACCCTGCCTGCTAAACAAATTACTAAGTTACAACTGTTTGTATCAATAAAACTGAACTTAAATATGAACATTATATTTCATGTATTTCAGCTGAAACAATCAGTAGGTAAAGTAGCAGTGAAAAAGTTTAGCAAAAGAGCAGATTTACTCACTGACTGCTGATTAATAACCATGGAGTTTACTTCTGCATTAGCCAGCACTCCACTGTAAGATAAACTAAGCAAAATTACTAATCAAGCCTTAGGCATTCAAATATTGTTTTTAATCTAATTCAAAGATCTTAAGACAACAATACACAATACATTAATACTATAAACACAACACTGCCACATTTTGGCATGATCCAAACAATCTGATCTGATTAATTAGAAGAAAACCAAGTATTTTTGTGAGAACACGAAGTAAACAGAATATCAGAAGATGATAGACCAGTTATGATTTATTCAAGACATTCAGTTCATATTTTTAAAAATCTTTCAGACTGCAGAATTCTAAAGAATAAATAAACTAAATCTTATCAATAAATCACGCTGTAGAATATATAAATTAGCTGATGTTATAAGAAGTGAGAGTTCAAATGTGGAAGCAAAATACAAGCAGTCATTACAAAAAATACCATCAGTATTTGTAAACACACACAATGTTTCTCCAAATCTACACAAACTGTAGTACCCACCTTCTTGGAAGGGTTAGAGACCATGCCAACTTTGCAGTCTTTAAAAAAAAAAAAAACCAAGCATACATTCAATTTATCAGCATATTTAGTGCTTTTCATACCAATCCAATATTCTACCAAACTAAGAAGAATCAAAACTCTTAAATAATTTGCTTGATAAAGCTAATTTGAAGCAAAAAACATCCGATGATTTCTCATATTCATCAATTAGTTAACATGAAGGTCTTGAGAATTTTTAACCATTAATTCACAATTGTGCAATGAGCTCAGGCTCTGAGATGATTTCAAGGTGTAAAACAGACTGAGCAAGGATTTGTTCTACTCTAGCCTGAAGATAGTAGGTGGTATATAATGTACATAAAATGATGGCTGGACAAAAAATCTTTTATCACATTAATAAAGTGCAGCAAAAAAAAAATGTTTCTCACCTTTGCTGTTAAATCACTCCATCTCCAAGCTTGAATTTCCCCATCTCCTGCACTAAATGTTTAAATATGTAAGAATATTGTTTGATCTAATATTCAACAAGGTTATATGTGATAAATTTATCAATGATATCAACATAGATGAAATAAGTCATAGTTAGAACATTAAGGAACTAAGTAAAACTCAGTCCCAACCCCTAACTCACTCACATACATACACATATATTTCTTCTAATTCAGTTGCTATTGTTACATAATATGCCAATACCTAATCATGAGAGATAATCACATTGTGGCTGTTGTGTTATGCTGACATACCTGATGAGAAATGTCTCTGTTGATGTTAAACAAAAGATGCCACCATCTTTACAACCTGAAAAAAAAGTTAACTTTTTCAGAATTGCCTCAAAAGTAACTGCACATCTCACAAGATGTAAATAAGCAATTTGTGTATAAAAAACTTTTGAGTTTTATTCGATATAATTTCTAAATGTGCTTTATAACTACTAAATTTTTTGTGAAAATGATCGTCATACATACAGTATATTATCCATCCAATTACTGTGATGGGGCATAATGCTGGTGAAAAACAGTTGTTGCATACATAAAAAATTTAAAAGAAATGAACTTAAGATAGGTTAAAAGAAAACCATGCAATGTTTATTAATGTGTTTTCCAAAGAAAAGTATTTGAGATTCCAAAAACACACCTTTGAATATGAATACTGGGTGTTTAGATTTTTCTGTAGCATCTGAAGAAAGTGCAGCGGACATGCTGGAATAAAATAATTGAAAATCAACTAAAAATATGTTTATTTCACCAATAATGTTGAATACTGTTAAAAAATTACTCTTTTTAATTAAAAAAAATCTAGCTATTTTCACTATTGTCTGTATCGTGAAAAATTTAGTCAGCCAATGTATTGTAACAATTGCTAAATAAGTCCCCGTTGATGTTGCTACCCATTTACTTGACTGTTAACCTCAGTGAATGAAAATATAAAATCTATGAATTTATTAGTAAACTAATTTCTTTACTGAGAGAAACAAAAACTTGTAGAATCAACAAAAGAAAAAAAAAAGGGCCGACTCACTTGAAAATGGCTATGTCCCCATAATTGCTTCCTGCTGCAAGATACTTTCCGCATGGCGAGAAACACTGATCGTACACTATTGTGTATGGGAACTGTCGACCTGTTTTCCCTTTATTCTGTTACATGAGACCAAACAGTGCTCATTAAGAATAATCAGCTCAGTTTACTAACTGTAGTCAGGTTCAAAATATCCCTGGATTTAAAAACTAAAATTTTTACAAAGTAAACTGATTTCCATTTACTGTAAGCTTTATTAATGTCTTTAAAAGAAATCAGGTAGCGGAACTGATTGTAATAATGATTAACTCACTTCTGGCATGCTGAAATTTGATTACAAAATAATTTGTAACTTGTGTACGCCAGTCGCACCAAGGGAAACCACTCTACAAGACAAGAGCTGTTCTGTGACGTCATCAGAACGTGCCGAGAGGTAACGGTCATCGTTTCAAAAAGAACACTTCGTTGCTACCTCCACAATCATAATAATCACCTGTGTTAGGTTTTCATACTTAGGCATCGAAGCGAGAAAAAAAAGTGTGCGCTTACCCAACTCCATCTACCTTACATTTCCTGGACTAGTACACAAAAACACATTTGATTAAACAGTTGCAGATGAAACAAGCAATAATTAAGATTAGATTACATGTATAACGGAAAAATAATTTTACTGACGTTTCCGAAATCATTGTCACTTGCTTTCATCATCGTCACTTACTTTAGTACCGGCTGGACTCTGGGCCCTCCAGTCGTCAAGAGAGGGAGAGAGAGAGAAGCAATGAGACCACGAACTTGTATTACATATACACGTTAATGATGAGACGTATTAGCAGTGAAAGCTCGCCATCGGGGCCGATCTTGAGCACCTCTGAGGAAATCCTCCCTTCTGACAGCACGTCCCCTCTTTAATGTTATCACGCTATATCTTTTACTTACCCAGCGGACGCCCTCCCTCCACAAACCCCAGGACTCTTACCAAACTGTGGTCACTATTGATGTGCACGCCCAAACATGCCCTCACCTGTTTTATTGCTGCTTAATTACAAGCAAAGTCGACAGAATCAGTTGGAGGATGTCAGGTAGCCAACTTCAACCTCTAATTAAATGCTTTCGATTGGGTGACGTCTATTGACTGGGAATGAATGTGTTGAGGTAATCAGAAATAATACCGTAACTAACTTTTAAATCTGACAATCATTTGTATTTCTCCCCTGGAGGGGAGTGGGCCAATCCTGAGGTTATGACATCACCAGGACGACCCTTGGCAGAGATAGAGCAAGTCCCTCAAACCCTCCATCTTATTCTCAAAATCAGAGTAATATCTACGTCCCCAAATTGGGGGGGGGGACGTACGAATATTCCGCTGATAAGAACAAGTCATGAAAGATTGGTTATGCGGAACTTGTGGAGGTAGAGTACGATGTAGGCAAGGATGAACTTATGTACTGAAACACGGAAAGAGTAGCATTTAGCTTTACGTAATATTCAGGTTTGGTAACACAACATACTATTTCAATAACTTTTACTTTAAATTCCTGCATATCTGTAAAAGCAATTTATTTCCTAACTGCAGCAGTTATATTTTTATTTTTCCGTAGTTTTATTTACATTATTCTTTATACCTTAATGTAAGAATTACTTTTTGCAATGATATTTTGACTTTACATAGAGTAAAGTGTAAAAGGGAAACAACTCTAGATTTTCAGTAGTGTTAGTACATGGGAAGCAGCTCGCTACTAAATTTATGAAATGGCAGGCTAATTATAATAAAAGCATATAAAAATACTCATTTGATCTTATTCTGGACCAGGAGCGATGTTTTACTTTGCTACTTACTCTCAGGACACATTTACCACTTTCACTTTACAAAGTTTTATTTGCGTAGAACGGTATCAGCATGAACCTATATACGTCCCTGCTGTCAGGATATAATTCCATATGCTCAGATGGTTTGATTCTCATTTGTATTATATTTTAGGCTAATACGCGATATCTTTAGAGATATACAGATCTCTGATTTAATAACAGAAGGAAGTCAACTTATGTGATTTTGAGTCCCTGTGTACTTGGTCTCACACACACACACGCCACAAAACGCTATAAATTCTTTAGACAGTAGAAAATAAAATAGACTTCATTTCTTATCAACATGCAGAGAATGTGTTGTTACAGCAGGTCACCGCACTAATATATATATACACCTGCATGATTTCTGTTGCATCTAGAAAACTTTAAGAGTTTATAATAAAAAAATAATCGAAATAATGCACAGTTGATGGACTATAAATACATAGAAGTCTTTACTATTTTGTAATAAAAGGATAGACATATATGGTGTATGACGCTGCTCTTTATGAAAATCTATAATTGTAAATATTCAAAATAAATTAATGTTTTATAATGGTTATTTATGTCTACATAATAATACTTCATTGGTGGCAAAGATGTGATTGAAGATTGTGTGTGCATTAGAGGCCGCTGACCGCTGTAAAGATTTCGTTTGTGGGCTCAGTCGCGCAATGGATACTTTCTGAATACACATACATTCACATTCGCCCACGCCTCATTACAAAACAATCACTCAGTATGAAATAAAGAATGTAATAACAAAAGAGTACATACAGGAATGGTTCACATGTATGTCCAACATAATCTTAAAAACTTAGTTTTATCGCTCTCTCGCTGTCTTTCCGATGTTCTTGTAAGCGTGTTTTAAAATGGTTTCGCCTGTGCCAGGGAAGGAATGAGTACACAGTGCTAACTTTTACCAGCGGTCAGTTTTCACTAATTGCTACCCTGGCCCCGAGATCACAGGCAATAAACCGAGCAATAAAACGTCTTTCTCAACCGAGTACTTGGTGTTGGCGTTTAGAAAGATAAAGTGAAACGGTTTGCAACTGAACATGCTGTCAGGGTTAGGACCGACAATTGAATGTATGCTCCATAAAATAGAGAAAAAAATAAGGAAGAAAAAGATGAACAATGGAAATGCCACAAACACAAAGACAACTGAATTTTAAAACTTTATTTTTATTGCTTTCGTCTATCTGTCTTTATCTCGCTATATCTTTCTTTACTCATAAGGGATGATGATTTTCAATATTTTCAGTTTATTCCTCTGGTGACTGACAAATAGTACATCTGTGTTTGGGTGCAATATGTTCGTACCTTAACATATGG
>SRHC01002973.1:16252-53292 GCA_004794325.1 Pomacea maculata | reverse complement strand
AAAATTCACTGCTTCTTGATTTCAAGCATAGATAGAAACTCAAATTTCAGTGAAAGCAATAGCAAGAAAAATGATGGTTAAGTTTGTGAAAACTCCTTTCAACATTTCTGCTGTCTGTTTTTTTTTCCTATAGTTACTCTTAATAAAGTTTTCTGTTTTATCAAATCTAGGGGGTGGCAAAAGCCCCGTCTACAGCATCCATGGCAGCTGCAGGTGGGATTCAAAAATTCTTTCTAAAGGACCTTTTTTCATAGCTACAAATTTACATTATGTGAATAATAATAATATACATTTTAAGAGACAGGCAAGGAACGTCCATTATGGGATGGGCAGGACACATAGGAGCACGTGACGGGACAGACGCGGATGCTTCTCGTCAGCTGCCCGCGGCGTGTGCGGTGACTCACAGGACAGTCAGGCAGGATGGCCGTCTATAGGTGCAAAGGTGTCAACAAAACACACAGGTAAAACTACGGCTTGACCAAATAAACAATGCTAATTTTCCAGTTGATCATTTTGTATGGCCCGCGAATGATGCTACACATGTTCAACTGTCCCTTTGAGGAAAAAGGAACCCCACCCCTGATACATTAGTGATATACATACTAGCGTCGTAAAGGGAGATAATCCTACATTTTTCACAATAGTGAGCAGCCACTAGTGATGTCCCTTTGCTAGACAACTGGTGTGATCGCGTTATTTCTATTTATAGGGAGGGGTTGGAGGTGTGGTCGTGGATGAAAAGGTGATCTGTTTTGAGACCATTATAATTTTTTAATTCTACAATACATGTACGTACAACACGTACATAAATATAATTCAATATCAATTTCAGCTGTATACACATAATAGAAATGGAAAGAGATAATAGAAATAACAAAGCAATCCTCTGCTAAAATATAAGCACAAGTTTCATTAACCTGCCATCTTCCCCTACTATGCGCAGTAAAGAGACCATTCTTCTTATTATTATTGTCTTTGTGTTTATATTGTATATAAACGGTATATTGTATCCGATGTTTATGAAAACCTTCATTTAAAGAATGTTCGTGCTTTTAACAGAGTCTTCTGGTCTCTGCTCTGCACTCGCCTCACAACGGACATAAATCTCTGGTCTGCTTGAAGATAAACATTTCCTTGTGTGAACTTCTAGAACGAGGCTAAAGCACAAATTCGCTTCCGGATTAGATATCAACACCAAGAAGAAGAGTAGACGATATGTTGATGGGGGTACTGAAGTTCAAGGTGTATGGTCTGTTGCGTTTTCAGTTTATTTAGTCGTCTGAAGTCGATATCGAGAGTTTTGGTGAAAAAAAGAGAAAGAATTAAAAAGTAACTAAGTAGTAAATTTATTGTAAGTATATTGTTGACTTTAAGAATTTTATCGCGGTTCCAGATACTAAACAGTTAAATGGTTCGCCGAGTTCTCGAAAGGAGACACAAAACAGTTTATATATACATATCTCCGTGGCCTGACTTAACCCGGGTACACCTCTATAATTATGTGTCCTGAGCTGGTCTGACTCGAGGGTTGCAGGGGGAGTTGTTGTGAAGGGGGCCCTTCGTTTCCTTTTCTTCTTCTTACCAGAGGCATAGAGAAATCGTCTACCCCGGGGATCGAGCTGGGTGGCGGCGACCCTGCTCCTCAGTTACGTTATAACCGTTTTGTCAGAGTGGATAAAACATTCTTTTCATAAAGTTAACTTCTATAGTCGGGACTTGATGGCCTCGCTAGGATTCCACAACGGAAGACACCAAAGAGATTCTCTTGACCCATGACCCCTTCGCTGTAATTTCACGAAAATTCTTAGATAACCAGTGGGTGTGAAAGATAACAGTGTGTAGTAGTTGTTTTCCCAACAATTTTGATTGGCGAGTTATAGAGAGGAAAAAATCTGTGTTACTTGCAGCACTTGTTGAATTACCTGAGGCGTTGATTACTGAAGTAGGGAAGTTTAATTATCACAGTTCTGAATTCCCCACGGGGAGATTTATGCTTATCGAATATCCTCCTTGAATGTTTAGACAGTGTTATCTCGAGAGTGTGTGTGTGTTTATTTACAATTTACATGTTCAAGACAGCACATCTAGGTCTGTCATTCTGTTTTACTGAAATTGAAATAAAACGACGTCTGAGCAGATGTAAAAGAGATGAAGAAATAAAGAAAAATAATTAACATTATTAAACGTAACAGTACTGAGACGATGTGCCCACAACAAACATACACTTACAGTAAACAGACAATATACAAAACTGAACTGAACTGAAATGTTGGAGCTACATTCTGTGTGGCACACTAACATGAAAAAAAAATAAATAAAAAAATAAATAAAAATAACAACAACAACAACAACAACAACAACAACAAAAAACCACAACTTTTTCCACAAACATCGCATGCAAACATTACATGTACACACTGTTTGTTACAGGTTAGTTTTTTTGTCCAGTATCCCAGTGCATTCAAAGTATTATCTGCCTCGAAGTTACACCTGGATAATATTCATCGATTGTAACAGGATGCAATCATCACAGGCCTCATAAAAACAGAACCCTCTGGTCGTATTAAAGTGATAAAGTGTTCTTCCTGCTCCCTGCTACTTTTTTTTCCTTAACTTATTGCAGTTAAAAAGTGAGCTTGATAGCCCGCTATCAGGGATCTGTTGTAAGACAGGACAGCCGGCAGAACATCGTGCTGCACACAAGGGAACTTCTCACCCGTAGCAACCGGGGACATCAAATGAAGACAATGGACACAGCAATTTATATACCACCTACCCCCAGAACCAAAGCCGGGCTCAAAGCACTTTACCCACATACAGGCTCACGAGTTCATTTTTTTTTTAAAGATGAGCATCAAACGCACCTTCATCTACAAACACGCATGCAAAGTACACAACAAGCGGAAAACAAACAAACAAACAAACCCCGGAGTAAATGGAAAAGACAGCAACGGTTAGCCAGAGTAAGGTCAGTCGAGATTCAGATCCATGACATACAATTATCATAAACGCTTTAGTAACTGTGCCATTCATGATTATTATGATTGTGATTATTATGACTTAATATTATCATTAAAAACACACTACTCTATAAATATATCAAAATATTATAGTTATGATAAATGACAAAGTAAACAAAGGTAGATAACATCAGATTTGCAAATATACATACGTCCTCGCTGCCTATATACTCCACATAGTTTTCGTATTTTCCACTTAAAGGGACACAAGGAAGTCCCAAGATGGCGAAGATACACAATTTCAGCTGTCGCACAACAACTAAATGGGTGAAGAGGAAGAGTATTGAAGCTGAACTAGATGGGCAAACCTAGCGGACGGAAATGTACACCAGTAGGGTTGTACAATTAAATGCTACTGACTTGCTGATGCAGATAGCCCCACTACAGATAATTCATTCGAGTGCTTCTCATCCTCCAGTTGACAACAAACGGCATTGCTGACGGCAAGAAACTGCAAAGATGATTGTACAGCTACAGGTACATTCAACTGCTTCTCATTATCCAGACAACAACCCCTTGGTGTTACAATAATGTCACAAACGTGTAGTCTTTCTGCACAATGGGCCGTTTGCGGGACCCATTTCCAGACCCATTTTGTTAATTTTTTTTTTTAATATGTCTGATAAGGTTGTTTGGTTACAAACTGTTGCCCTGTCTCATGTTACTGCTGTAAAGCCCATTTAGTTTAACTGGCGTCTAAGCTGAGTACAAACTGTGAGTAAAACTTCACTAACATCATCCTTCCATCTTAAAACACAATCAAAATCACATAAACCAATTCTCCACTGTTTATACAACATTACCTAGGCAGGTTCTCCAATACTGATGCACCTTCACACTCTTCTGCCAAGACAAAGACGATTCTTAAGTTCTCCGCAGTCGCAAAGAGGGCTGGTCATCGGGAACAGCGGGTGGTGCACATACCCGGATAAGGTGGAGGATTTGGTTTTCTTCCACGCAGTCACGTGCACACCTGGCTAGTACCCTGCAAAATTAGAATGCTCCAAATCAAACACTTGCTAATTGCGACTAATAAGACTCCTTTTCTATATATATAACAAAATTATGTCAGTTATACTACAACAGTGTTCTCTGCATATGACACATACTTGTATGTCAGTGACACCAAAAGTGTGCTCCATGCCCAAGTTGAAATATTGCAGTCAATACTGAAAAGCAAGCAACATCTACATAATGCTTCTCCATTGTGACTCTTCCTGGTAGGACAGCTCATCGAAACTAATTCTCTTTGTCATGACACTGAAAGGAAAACGTGTATGAGCTTCTGATTCAAAGGTCCAACCAAGACAGTAGGAGTCAGCTACACAACATACATCTAATTTTAAGCATTTTCAGGCGTTAGATAATTTAGTATAAAAAGCAGTGTTAGAGATAAGTATTACCCTAGATGATAAATATTATTGTGCAGAAATACCGCGGTAATGCATATGAGAACATTATGCGTTAAAATATATTTTGTAAAATTTAATACAAGACTGTCGATCGATGACCATTCGAAGTGTCTCCAACTACAATTTTGTAAATCGAGGACTTGAGCACCACGCTTTCTGTAATCGATTTATCGAACTGCCAGTCGGAAAGGAGGGGGTTGTCTAAATTTAAAAAAAAAACTGTATCGTGCAAAGCTCAGGTCAGCCATTGAAATGAGTTTTTGCTCTGTGATAGAATTTTAAATTGTGTGTATGTGTGTGTTTTCCTCAAACTTATTTTTGTCTCCATGCAGGTAAACCAGTCAACGCTACCTTCCGGGACCCCACTGCACACCCAGTCTACCGCAATATTGTTTACATTACAATTTGACCCCAAAAGGAAAGGGATTTTCCATTTTACGTGTGTTTAAATACATAGATTTTATAGGCTGGGGCGCTGTGCAGTGATTAATGTAAGCTCAGGATAGTCCTCTGAAATGGTCAGATAAAGAAATAGAAATCATAGAAAGAGATCGTTTTAAAGAGTAACTTCCCTCCTTGCTCAGCAAGAAAATCTCTGGGAAATATCGGTGAACCGCTTAATTCATTTGCAAAACTATTACTCGCGTTTCCTTATCCATTTTCCAATTATCCACCAATCATACTACAGGACATAACTAAACTGAATAACATCATATCGTCCTCCTGCTGTGACAGTGCTATACTTTGTCACCTTCAATTAACCTATTAGTCCCCTATTCTGTCATGTTTCATTCCCAGCCACTGCTGTGTCACCTCTTGCTAACTCTTCCTTCTTCTGTCTTTAATCTGAAGCTCGAGTATCTCATAAATAAGGTTTGTTGCTATGACAGCGTCACAGTCACCGCTACTCTCCCTTAGCTGTGCAAGACCCAACCTGCTGGACTTGTTATCTGATCTTATTGATGATCTATACTCACCATTAGAAGTAGCGAGGGTCGCTATCTAGGCTCACACCACTTAGGCGCGTAGACATCCAAGTCATCGATCTCTTACTTTGCCTTGTCGATCGAAGTATGAGGGATGATCGTGGGGTACTTAGCTCCCGGAAGTGCGTGGTTTATCTCCCCTTCGACGTCACCATTCTGCTATTAAACATTGCATTCGTGGCGGGGCGGCCTTAGAATAACGTGCAAAGTTCTCGAGACGTGCACTATCGGTATCACACAAATGTTATCGACACAGCGGCAAAACCAACATCGATATCAACTCATGGTCACCTAGCAGCCGAGATGAAAGAAAGCCGAATACCTGTCTATCACCTCAAGTGGAGATTAACGCGAAACACCCGCATGAAACTTGTTATGATGAATGGCTCGTCTATTAGACATCAATATCACATCATATCCCACGCACGAATCATCGTAAAAGCATCCCACTACATCGCATCCTAGTCTCATTGTCCTACTATATCCTTTCCTTCAACAAATCAACATCAACAAAATTTTCATGGAAAGGAAAACTATTCCTCAATCACATAAGCACACAGATTTTCAGCCTCTGGACATCTGGAAACTCCTAGATGACGCGTTGCAGTCTACAATATCTGTCCTCAAACGATTAAACAAACAAAAATAAAAATAGATAAAAATTAGCCATGTAGGGACTCTGATGCAGGCGACGTTATTCGAGTTATGTGATGTTGGCACTAAATCTGTCTATCTAATGTGATTATTGAAGAGGAAAAAGATTAACAGTATAACCATGAGAGTGTTGACCATAAAACGCATTGGATCAATGTGCATACCGAGAGCCGATATGAACCCGGTGCAGATGACCTTTTCGGCCCCTTTGCATTTAAATTGTAATCGTGAATAATTTTTTTCCACTATACATATAAAGTATTGGGTTGTCGAAAAAGTCAAAAGTTTTCTTTGATAACCTTTTACTATCTCACAGGGATGCTATGAGATTCAGATGAGATGGCTGATGTTGGTCCCTGTCATTACTATGTACAGTGCAAAGACAATAAGGCCAACGACAACGTACCTGTGATGATTGGTAAAAGTATCAAGCTTATGACGATGTTAGAGAGAAGTAAGAGGCAAACGGTTATTACATCTGCATTATTTTATGCTTGCAGTGTTGCTACAGAGTTCATGGGTAGCCTCTTGCGACTGAGAGCTTAGCAATAATCGTTTACACCAAGAAAGAAGTCAACACCTCCCCAGCCCTACTGCTCCCACCCTGCTTTTCTGCCGGCCCCGAGAAAAGAATATTGCAGTCAAGTCGACATCTCTAAGCATAATGACTAGATAGTCTACTTCCTAAACATTTGTTTTAAAAAAAAAAAAAAAAAAAAGAAGTATACGCACAAAGGGCAGGTCAACCCCGCCAAATGTCGGTCCCAAGTGTACGAGCACGTACGTATCACTCTGCCCTCATTAACTCTCACGTCAGACCTAAGTGGTACATCTAACGAGGGGCACTGAGTATAGGAGGAAAGAATGAGTAATGGAGGAGTGGGTGAAGAGAGATAAAAACAACACAAAATTAGTAAGATAAGTGCTTGAAAAGAAGAAAAAATGCAACATGAACTACAGCGAGTTTCAAAATAAATGCACGATAAAAGGACTATAAATCATGACGACGAAAATAAAAAATAAAAATAAAGAGATCACATAATCTGTTTGTGTGTGTATTACTATGTCTGCGTTTATATATATACTGAATTTTTATATTTATCTATATATATATTGTCTGCTTTCGTTGGTGTTTGTGTGTTGCATATAATTGTCATATCACCGTTAACATTTGTACGTGCTACCAAAATACTAAAAGGTCGCCAAGCGAATTCAAGTGTCAAAAACACCCGTTGCAAGCACCAATGTGAAGTAAAACCCGAAGAAGAAAATTAAATCAACGAAGCTCTGATTACCCAAGAGCAAATAGAGACGAAAAATGGAAAAATAAAACAACATACAATTTAAAAAAAAAAAAAATCCTACATTTAAAAAAATAACGGAAATTTCTCGATGACAATCAGTCTAGCAACAGATAATAAATATTAAATGCTCAATAACTCCTACGCTGCTATGCGATATTAGCCGAGCTGCGTTTTGTTTGCTTTCCTTCAGAAAAACTTTAATCTCAAGTTAGTAAACAAGACGAAAGGGCTTTTTTCTGTCGAAATTGTCTGCCCATGTCATTGAGAAGGTGACACGAGTTGTCTTTTCACATGCCATCGGTGTCTGCTGGGATATCCACTAGCCTCGTTATGGAGACTTTTCGACGTGAAGGAATGACGTCAGAGATCGTGTGCTTCGAAGAGAGAAATCCCCATGTCTAGTCGAGGATCCCCCTATTCTGAGCGCATATTTTCACTTCAGCAGCCAAAAATCAGCAAAAGGGTCATATTACACGTTTTGTGATGTCTCATAGAAACGGTTTGCTCAGTCATCAGGTGACAGGGAACGTAAAATTTCCTTGATAGTCGTTGAATCCGGTTATGCCACGTCGAAAATCTACCCAGAGTTCGCCTCTAAAGCGTGAGTAATCTTTTATGATAATTTCATTAATCTTGTTAAAGTGATGGACATATACCATTCTCAGGACTAATCATTACATTTTGATATGCACAATGGCAAAGCTAATTGAATATTTGCAGTCGCAGGACTGGATAGGTGTTGCACGGCGGGGAAACACCTCTTTCCTGGGAGGGGTTGCCCTATTATGTGAACTGTGCTATCCGCCTCGGTGTAAACCTCGTATTTTTGTGCGTTATGTGTACATTGTGTGCTTTTGCATGGATGCTTCGCTTCTCGCTTGTTCCGTATTAGCTTGTTCGTCTTATAATCAGGAGGAATTCTGATTCATTTGATTTCGTAGCTTTTTATCGGTTGTGTTTGAAGGTCTCTGCGTTTGGAAACATAATGGCGTTATGTTGAAGGAGAGTCCATTCCAAAGTTTTAGGGAAGAAAGGATAAAATATTTTGCGCATGATAACAAAAGTGAAATATTTTAACAAATAGGAATGGTTTTTACAAACAAAATAAGAAACAACAACAGTTCTTCACTCTAGCATCCTACAAAATCAACAGCCGATTTTGTTATTTATTTACTCAATGTTTAACCCATTATTGTAGTGTAGCTGATAGTTTTGCTTATTTAACATTTTTCTGTGGAGGGTTTCTTAGTACTCACCCCAAGGCCTATGAGCTGTAGACACCAGCAGGTAAATACAGTAAACGAAAATGCCATATTAACATTAGCATATTATTCTACGCGAAGCACAGATGACATTTTAATTTCAAATGTCAGATTTTGTCATTGCAAGCAATTAATTTACTATAGTATATTTAGTTTGCATTAGTGGGTATTGCAAAACAAGTGAGAGCAAAGTAGACAATTTTAATTCTTTGTATGACACCAACATAAGGACAGAAATTCACATTACTGAATTATTGTATATAAGCTAATATTTTTCATTCAAAGTATAAAACTTCAAGGTTAAATGCTGATTTTATACCGTTGTAGGCAGTTTGCTTATTGACTATTTTCTTCAAATACTGCACACTAAAAGTATCTAACAATCCTCTGTAGTATAGTAGTAAAAAGTGTTCAGCCCTTGCAACCTATGCCAGTCTCAAAGTTAGTATACAATTTGTTCATACCAATTGAGTAATATTTTGTAATTTTAGTTTTGTAAATATTCTTTGAGAATCATTATATTTGGTAATGGTTAAATATGTTACGCATAGCCAACAAACATTAAAATATAAAGTGCTTTTTATTTTAGTGTCCCATTACATGACATTAAATTTTGTAGATGCTTTTTCATAAAGGAAATGTTGAAACCCATTGTCAGTAAATAAGGTATTGCTTACATATTTTTGTCATTCTGCTCTGATTGTCAGAATAACTGTTGCAATATACTTTAATTGTCTTAAACTTTAATTTAAAAGCTTTGTCTGTGTTACTTGAAGTGATAAAGATGCACATTTATTTGATGCACTTTAAGTCCTTACATTTAGATTTTTCTTCAGTGAAGAAAATGATGATTGTTGCAGTCTACCTTTAACTCTTTTTTTTTTTTTTTTGTTGAGGCCTGATGTAACTGAACAGCTTGTTGTCATGTGTGCTATCCATCATTCATCTGTTGTCTGATTAAAAGGAAAGCAGGGAATAATTCTGTGTACTAATGGTAAAGTGTGTGTCACATTGGATAGGACTGGCTTAAAAGACTATTTGGACGCAACATTTTCTTTTCTTATGATTGGATAAAGCTCAGTGCAAGGTACTGTTTAAATCTCAGTGAATACCCTTCTTCCATTCTACAAATTTCATGCACAGGCCTTTAATATGTCTTGAATACAGGACCTGTGGTTCATGTAGAAAAATATAATAGAAAAAAAAATAGAACTTAAAAAATAACGTGATAGTTTATTGTTATATTTTAAGGCTCATTTAAAAATTGCAGTTTGGAGCGGAAACTAAACACGAGAAAAAAAGTAGTGTACATTTAATAGCTTGTATTATTGCTGAAGTATCAACTAATTTTTGATTATATTTTTTTCTTGACTGTTCTGGATTTCAGTGGTTTCATGATTCATCCATGTAATATCTGTGTACCTATTATCTATTTACATTCATGTCTTCATGTGCATAGATGTACATTTGAAGGAGTTATTTTTCCAAACTGTATATATGGTAATGTAGTCTCCCATTTTTATGATTATCTCTTACCATATACCTTTAAATTTCACTGAGAAAGATTTGCTGAACTGTTGTTAAATACGGTTGATGGGGAACAATAGTTTGGGCAGAATAGGGCTATCTTGGCTTCTTGCTAGGCTTGAAATGAAAGTGCTTGCACTGTGCGATGATTTGGCATTAATAAATGTCATGTAAAAAAATAATACTTCTTTCAGACATGTCTCATACCATTTATCTGAACTGTTTGACAAAGAAAGGAAAGCTGTTTTTACATAGGAAACATTTTACTATAGGAAATAATAATATTTATTCATAATTTTTGTTTTGAAGCAGAATCTGTCAAAATAATCATTGACATGTATTGTTTTGGCAATGGTTATTTGTTAATTTTAGGTATACTGGTGCAAAAGCTGATATTTGGTTTTGAGGAAGGTAAACTATCTGCTTCCAACATATATACTTGAAGCTTGCTTTGAAAAGGGCACGTTTATGTTCCAGTCATTTAATCTTACTTATTTTCCTGTTATGCACAACTTTGTTTCAATCCTAGTTGATTTCCTTATCTTCTTTGACATCTTTCTGCTGTGATATTGGCACAGTTTGGGCAACCATATTCATGATGTGAATTCTGTTTTAACATGGTTTAAGGAAGTATACCTCTATGTAAACACACTGAATGTTGCATTTTGTGATAAACAAATAAGTAAAGAGACGTGTATTAGCTCCTCGTGCTATTTGATCATGCTTACTAGCTTCTCCTGTAATATAGCCTCTGTTGCTGACACCTCGTTCTGCACCAATAGCTGACATTAGGTCACCCTGCCTTCCTCTTCCCTACCAATAGATGCACAAAAAACAGTCATTTGCTTAAGGCATGTTTTGATAATGTGCTTAGAAAAATTTTCCAATGTAAAGGTGCTTAATCGGTCATTCCAGTCTTAACATAAGCCTTTTCGCAATGATGTTCTGTTAGTTGGAAACCCATCACGCCAAAGAACAACGGAGTTGTGCAGCTGGAAGGTCAAGGCCTGCATGGACCTTTCTAGGCAGAACGAATAATTGGTGCTTGTGTTCATGCGAGTATGTACGTATCTACATATAGGTAGTTACATGGATGATTTATGCAGAAAAGAAACATGGAAGAAGGTCGTCAAAGAATGTCGAGGTTTCAACAAGAACTCTCGTGCGGCTGCAGAAGGGGACTGCGGACCAGCAGCAAGGTGACTGAGGCAGTGCAGGTTTTTACCTGCATCAGAGATCGATGGCAGGTGCATCAGGCACTGCCCTGTCGCGGTTTGTAAATCGGTGCCTGCTGCAGCAACTTGTCTCACGCCTGTCCGGTGCAACCCGCCCTCTTGTTTCCTACCCACCACGTTTAAAGCAGGCGTTTCCGGGTTTTACATAAAAAAATAGTTGGGATGGTGGGAGGAAGGTCAGGTCACACGCTTCAACCTACAGCTTCCAGCGCATTAATCATCTAATGTCATTCTTCGAAAACAAATTTCGAACCAGTCCAATCGTGTTCGTGAGGCTGATACCTGAAGCGATGTTTTCTTCTCGCAGCTGGATGGAGCAGCAGGGAGAAGGAAAGAGGGGGGTGGTGGCGGCGGGGAGTGATGGACGCATAGAATTTTCCAGCGAAGCCACAATCTTGGCATCCCGTCTGCCTGTTGACTCCAGTGGAAGGGACATGTTATATTATTAGATTAATGACCATCTCGGAACGGAACGACGCATAATCCTTCTCCGAACTAGTAGGTAACCAAGTTTGCATTAGCCTAGATTTGTCCTCACCTCCTAACCAGGAACCTGTCCTCCTTGTCCATCACTCATACAATTCAACCTGTGCACTAAGCTGATTACAGGCCTAATAGGGAGGTTAGCTGAAGTGTCACATGGTAGCACTGGCTCTGTCAGTCGTTTGTGTTTGTGCAGTGGAATGTGAAGTCTTTTTGTTTTGGTTGGTCCGCACATTGAACATGAAGTTAAAGTGCTACCTGGGTAATCAGGAGCTGAGACAGTTGACATTGTTGTGACCTGCGTATTACAATTACACTTTTCAATGGATAGGGTGATGTTGGGGGATCTAGATCACCGTTTAAGTATAATTATGGTCCCATCTTAAACACCAAACCTTTAGTGTTTGTTACCTGCTCATCACGTCTGTGAATTGTGGTGATTATATAATAGGTAATGTTTTATCCTTTGAATGAATGCTTGCAAAACAGCAGGAATGGTGTTGAGCAGAGAACTTCTGCAAATTGTAATTTTGTTTGTTTACAGTCGCGTGCACAGGACAGTTCACTTAGCTGGCATTGTTTACACACTTGTTCATTTGCCTGTTCTCTCGCTCTGTTAATTTATAGGGTGTTGACTAGCTCTTGCATAACACGGCTGTGGTGACCTGGTGATGTGCTTCGCATGTAAATGTTTTGTGGCATATTTTAAAAATGGTGTGAAGGCCATCGATTTTGACATATTGCATCGCGACATCGTTCTGCTAGCGAATCAACAGCGCGAGCTTTATGCGCATCGGCGGGTTGCCGCTGCTGCATGTACAAGTTCGCCAGCTTCCCCCATCGACAAACTATGGACTCGTCCGTCGAAAACTTCCACTCGGTGTTTCGTCTGTCCTGCTGAGCGAGGGCGAGTTAGCATGGCGCTATATTTAGCTCCACGGAATGGTGGTAAACAGACGCGCGGAGCTAGCAGCCACCGCAGGGCTTTTCAGGTCTAGTCGTGATGGAAGCGTGATTGATTATGCTGGACACAGAGCTCGTCACTGGGTTACGGCTAAATAAATTGCGCGGGAGGCGTGCAATGTACAGGAAACCCACTTTTGGAGAGGGGTGGAATGTGTGAGGTGTGGGTGTGTGGAGGGGGATATGGTGGAAACACGTGGGCGTTTGCAGAGATCCATTTACACCGAAAACTGATGGTAATGCAAAATCTGATAAAACGTGTTGGTTTTCGCAGGAAACCGGATAATCCAACCGTTTCCGCGCGTGTGTGGAGTCCTCATATCGGACTCTCGAGCGCTCACGTGCTGCTTGACGTACTGAAAGGGGAAGGTCACAGTACGCAGGGGGCACACCACCGAGCTTGAATGGAAGCCCAGTGTTCGGGACCATGACGTCATTGTTGCCATGGCTCCGATAGTCACATGGGTGTTTCCCAAGGCTGTATCCGCATGGGTTGTGCAATTTACAGGATACCAACCCTGTCATGACTTGTCGGCTAAAGAGTGTGCTTGTCAGCAGTGTTTTAAAAGTGGTCTGGCTGTTTGCATTGGAGAGCTGATAGTAAGCGGAACGCTGACCTGTGTTTTACAACAGTTTGTCCGGCGCCAGTAATTTGAGCCATGCTGATAGCAACATTTTCATATTGATTTTGTGTGTGTTCGCGCGCCCATACACAAGTAGTGATTGATTGATGCGAAAGATAATAAATTAAAAAAATGGAACACATACTTTTCCAACCATTTTTCATGGTCACATACGATTTTGCTAAACGTTAGTTCACATCAGCTTCACGTATATTACATAATACCATGAACATCTTCGGTCGATAGAACGACCAGCGCGTATCATTTCATTGATCAAGCGACCCCTAGCTTTCTGACGTCACTTCCCGTCCTTCCATTATCTCTCCCGCCTCCCTGCAGTGACCGAAACAAAAAAGGGAAGGTCA
Source organism: Pomacea maculata (assembly GCA_004794325.1). NCBI lineage: Eukaryota > Metazoa > Mollusca > Gastropoda > Architaenioglossa > Ampullariidae > Pomacea > Pomacea maculata. The sequence continues at coordinate 39,455 of SRHC01002973.1, read as the reverse complement.
AAATGTGTCATTAACCGATTCGCGGGGTCGAACTCGAGTGGAAACATTTCAACTAAAAAGTAAAACACGTTGTATCGATTCTGCGGAGTGCTTTGGACGTACTGATCTTTGGCAAATGTGCTTGTTGGTAAATGTCACTGGAGTCTCGGTGCTTCGCGGAAAGCCGAGGTCCCTATCGATTGTTTCTCCCAGAAGGCCATGGCGCGTTCTCGCAGACCCCTCCACATCACCGGCGACCGCTCGCCACCAACACTTCCTGTGAGCTGTATTCATCCTGAGCAGCAAGCCCGTGTCATGTTTATCAGCTTACGTTCCAGTGGTGTACTTTTTCAGTTTAAGGTTTCATCTGCGCTTGTGGGAGGGAGAGTGTGCTAGAACTTGCGTCGACTGTAGAACAATAAAATAAAAGCTTGTCGTTGCTGTCCCCTTCGCATCCTTGGTTACAGTGGATATAACTGTCCTCCAAAGTACTTGTAATGAAAGAAAGAAAAATGGAGGTGGTGGTGGAGTGGGAGAGATGGGAGCAAAACAAATTTTTCTTACACTCGAGAACCCTGGATGCTGCATGGGAATGTCAACATCAGAATAGGTTTTAAAAAAATGTCGATCCAGGCGGTGGTGCCCTGCCTGCAAGCACCAAGCAACAAACGAAATAACCTTGAGACATATCAGTCAAACGACTTGCAACACGTTTTCGAGCAGCAGATGGCATTGATAAGATATGGGGAGGTCTGTCTTAGAGACAGATTGTAAATGAGTGGAAATCTACTGAGATGTCAGTGACAAGATTTCTAAAAAAGAATGAGATTTGTGCACACGTATCCTAAAACCAAACAGTTGTGACCTAGACTTGTCTAAGTGCCCGATGAACAAAGATTGTACACTAGGTAAGATTTTCCCGGGTCATTCAAGGTTGGTGTTGACCCCACTATTCTGTGCCATGGGAACAATGCGACTTGTACACTGCGAGGAGGTGCTGACGCCCCCCTCCACCCAGTTCAACAACAACAACGCTGATGTCACTGATATCGACAGGTCACTTCTGCTTAGCATTCTTCCACCTTGATTTCCCCTCCCCCTGTATCCAGAACACTAAAAACCGTTTGCAGATGATACTTTTTGATTAAAATCCATTTCCTTAATTTCTAAAGTCCATAGGCAGCAGTGATGTGGCCTACACTAGATGGACACTCGTAAACACACTTTCAAGAATGTGTTTTTGGAGAGCTGGACTATTTAGATGACCATTTCAATATACAAACCCCTTTTGAGTTTAGAGACATACTTGGAAGACTCTCAAGATGCCCCGTCCCCTAGCTGTGTAAGCTTCGATGTCTGAAACAGGTGACGAGTTTTTGTTGTTGTTGTTTTTAAAGCAGCAGGACAGCAGAAAGACTTTTTGGGTTATGGCGTAACAGTTTAAAAATACATCCCACAGCCACGAGAACATGTCTTGCTGAGCTACTTCCTGCTTTGCTATCACGGGAAACCCCTGTGGTGAAAATTCTACCGATGTACATTTACAGTTAGTTGTGTGTTTGGGGAGAAAAGACTAGCGCTGTCATCGCAGGGACTCTGATACCTTTGCATTAAGGTCACAGTGACTGTCCGTTAAGATGGTTTGCTGTCGAGACATCGTCGGTTTGCTTAATGAATTCATATTTGGTTGGTTCAAAGAATTTCATGAGGTCCTGACCGTCAGAAAAAAGGGTCGACTGCATCAACAGCCTCTTATTTGAGGTCACACTCCCCTCTGTTGATATTAAGGTTGTCATTGCTAGTATGTGGCAGCTGCACTGTTTCCATTTTTGGTGAGTCAGCATTGATGGGGGCATGAGCAAACAAATTATCTGTCAGGATGGGGAAGAGAGACAGAGATATACGAAGACAATCCTCAATCACCAGCGCGTTCACTCCTGACATTGTTTGCTGAATCGTATCACACAATACAGTTAGCACCTTCAGCATCAGCGTTCATTCTCATTTTATGAACTGTTCCAGTTTTTTTTTTTTGTTGTTTTGTTTTAATTTTTACCTAGTTTTAAGCAACGATTTTGTACTGATGTTGTGCATGCGAGCTTTGAGTCTTTTTCATGTTTAGCTTGAACACTTTGTGTTTCTCGTGTGGGAGCGGGAGAACTAGTCTGCTTGTGCACGCGGTCGTTTTGCAGTTGTGGGTGCCCCCGTGATCCGGTCGTAAATGTCAGGCTTGTGACTCACGTAGGTCCCGCTGCCTGACAGGTTGTCTGCCCTCCGCTCGTTTGTTGCGTACCGGCACGAGCTTTACCTACGCGGTCCCCTTCTGGCCCCCTGAGGCAGCACCGTTGCTCGCCCTCTGACCTGGCAGCGCAGCAGCACCACCACGGAGAGCAGCGCTTCGTGCAAGGGGTCACAGGTCAGATCGACGTGTCGCCAAACAGGACTGGTCAGGTAAAATTGGAGAGGTCACATGCTCTCCGAGAGTGAGAGTGCAAATCTTGGAACTGTGCACCCGAACATGGTGTGGGTGTCGCTCCTGCTTTCTATACTTACCTTCACACCTTTGCGATCACTCGATAACATTCCTGTGTGACCGCACTGAGGTTGTTTCGGTATCAGGAACTGTCACTGGCGCAAATTTCCATGTGACAGTAAACATCACCCATGTGTCACTGTCATCAAAAAGAGCATTGCCGTTCGAGATGTTTCAGCACAATGTATATAGTTTGAAAGGTCTTGACTGCATCAAACACCTTCCCCATCTTGGTGGTGCAGGTCTCGGAAATATGCGATGAACAATGCTTATGAGATATGTTTACGGTTGTTGCCAAATATTTTCATTATCTAAACTCATCAGGGGAAGAAATACCTGAACGAGGAGTTTTGTTAGCTGACTCAGCGCGTCTACTAAGATACTGTATCGTTCTGTCTCGGCCACAACATTCTCTTGGCTTTGGTGAGCAAACACTGTAACGACCGAAACCCTGCTGTCTCGTTAGGACAGATTAGGAAAGATCGCGTGGCTGTCGTCTGTCTCTGCGTTCGTTTGCCTTGTTCTAAATGACGACCGAAGCATGCAAAAGAAGGACAGAGCAAGCCTGTTACCTTGGTGACTGGAGATGACAGGTAATGATGGAGGCGGCTGGCCTCTCGGCACGCTGGTGGTTGAAGATGGCGGATGATGCAAGACAACAGGGACGAAACGCTGGTTACTGACGAGAAGGGATGACAAAGAGCTGGAAGCTAGTTGCACATCATAATTCTTAGACTTAAACCTGTTCTGAAGAAGTAAATTTAGAAATTAAAAAAAAAAAAATCGTTCCTAGGCTGGTTAGATGTTTTTTTCCTAAGCACATATGTACTGACAGGAACGAAAGTCAAGTTTATCTGTTCACAACAATTTTAGTTATTAAAAATTTTTAAAATGTTGTACATGTTTAGGGGCGCTCAGTAGTGTAGTGGTTAAATCCCTCGTTTGTCACCTGCAGTGAGCGGCTCCGGGTTCAGATCTCGTTTCGGGACGCTCTTTGTACATGACACCTGTTCGAAAGGCTGAGCGTCGGGGTTTTCTCCAGGTTTCCTTCTCCCTCCCTCCTCCCCATAGTACGAAATCGCCGCAAGGTGGAAGCACTTTCCTACTAACTAAACCAACCAAATAAACCAACCTTGTACGTTTTCTGATAACCTAAATAGACTTAATTCGTAAATGAGTTTTAAAATTAGAAAAATGTTATGCAACTGGCACCTGCTAGGGACTTAACTTTGGATGCTGGTGATGCGGTAGGAGAAGTGATAAAGGGCAGTTAGACTGGGTGGTCTGATAGCGCAGTGGTAAAACGCACCTGTCACCCCGACAGTAAAAGATCCAGAGAATCCTATTTCAGATCATCATGTCTCTCTTTTTTTTTCTGGATGCGATACCCATTCACAGAGTTGGCCGTGGGAAGATTTTCACAACTTAATACTGAAAAATCATCACTATAGTTGGAAGCACTTACCTGTTAGATAAACTAACCATCCAACTTGTATGATTTCTGCAGTGGCAGAAGATTTTTTTTAAAAAGCAGACTCGGTTAGCAAAGAGAGAGAGATCATTTTCAAGAGTAGTTTGTAGGACAGGTCAAACTTACACGACCCATAATCCCTTCCTTTCTGGCGTATAGATATAATAGTCAAAGTACAGAGGAACTGGAGTATTAGGTTTAAGAGCTGCGAGCGATACCACTCATTATGCTCATCGTACATTACTCCACTGGACCCTTACTTCCGTTTCGACCACAGGAAATCACGTACCACGCACGCGCAGAAAAAAAGAATACGAATAGTCACATTCCAGATGAGTTCATCCCGTCATTGACCTCGAAAATGATATTTGAAAACCTCGAAAAGTCTGTCATTAAAATCCCACCCTCTCTCTCACCCTCTCTCTCTTGTGTGCTGTGTTATTGCGTAGTTGTTGAGAAACTAAAAGGCAAATATTCTTTTGTGCCAAACCATCGGAGAGGCTTACATTCGGTCAGACTTCCCGGCAGGCAGTGCGTCATTCTCAAGTCAGAGGTCACCGACACCAGTTCACGTTCCAGTCTGGCATGATCACTCCGGTGTGAAACTGAGCAAACTCTTGAGACTTTCTCTGTCTCTCCCTCCCTCCGTGCTTCTACTAGCGGCTGTGGCTACATTTGCTATTCGATACAACTCTAGGTAGCCATCTTACCATGTAACTTCCGGTCTTTTAGTTAGATGTCCTGCTGGAGGTCCTTAGGAAGAAGGTGGAAGAAAGACGACGACTAACTTGAAGTTCTACGATAAAGACTTCTTGCATCGGTCGAATCACGGAATTTAAACAAACAAAAATACCCCCTCCCTCAAAAACTTCGTTGGACAAAATGCATTCAGAGAGGGTGCCAGACCTCCTCCCTATCGTGCCAAGACTAAGAAAGCGTGAGTATGAGTTGAAAGCTCGCAGACTAAGGTGACCAGTGGCGCTGTCAAGCGATTTGCTGTCATGAAATATTCACTAAGGCCAAACGATCCCCGTCAGCGGAGGTTTAAAGGTCAAGTGTTTGACAACTGTTTTGGTTCCGGAGTACGTGTCTGGACCAGCAATTCTGTACAATTAATAACTTCTCTGGTCTGAGGATACTTTACTGGACATGCATACTGTACAGTTGATGCTGTAGCTGCAGATCATCAGAGGTCTACAAAGGGCAAAGGCTCTGCTGCATCAAATTGAAGCTGGCTTCACATATATTACATATTGTTTTAATACACGCATTGTTTACATTTCAAAATATCAAGGGCTTGTTTTTTTTAAATCAGGCACAGGATGCACTTGTGTTCCTCAAAGTCTGCTGGCATGTTATAGTTCTGCAGTAGGGCAAAACAACGTTTGGCTGATGTGTGTGTGTGGGCGGTTGCGCGTGTGGTCGGACATAACTGTGTGGGTGTGTAGCGGTGTCTGTGTGTGCACGTGCGCACTTGTATCGTGCACATGCATAAGTCTTGTCTGTGCATACGCATGCACACGAACCTGCATCTGTGGATATTTTGCTGGCGTGTGTTTGTTTATTTGTTTGCTCGTGGCTGGTCGTGCACGCATGACGCCATCATATGGAGATGGTCGATAACACGTCAGGACCACGGCCGCGAGCTGGCCGGCCCCTGGGAGCTCGTGGACAGGTTCGGCGGGGGATGGCTGATGACGGAGGAAGGAGGTGGTGCTGGGAGATGGGGGAGGAAGTTGCACACGTCGTCGACTGGCGTCGGATTGATTTGCCGACTACCTCGGTGCCGTTAGGCGTCCGGCAGGCCTTCGCGATGGCGCAGCGTGTAAGCAGCCCGCTATAGGTTCTCGTACCCCCGCCACTGGCACAAAGAGCTTAATGAATCCAAGAGAAGGTGCTTGGACAGCGACCAGGGTCATAGGTCATGGGCTGCTCCAGATACACTTTCTTAGAGGCGCATGAACAAGACTTGTCATACTTTGTATGTTGTATTACCACCACCACCAACTGTTACAGCAGCAATATTAACATAAATACAAGACAAAGGCTAAATAACAATAAACATATTACCCTTGCCTATGACAAGAACAAACTCTTGACTTAGTTTCTCATATTATGTAAGCAGTGTTTGGTTCATCTTCCACACACTATGAAAGTTGTCTTTGGACTGTTTGGCTTATTGCTGGCAAGCCAAGAATTTACCTGTTTTCACCGTAAAGTGCGAAAAATAAAAATGCGAATACTTTCCTTTTTTATGAAAACTTTCAATAGATAGGAATAAAAGGGTCATTTGATTTGAACAGATTTAAAAAAAACGTTGTAGATAGGCTTATTGTGTGAGAGTAGGATTGTTGTGCAAAGAGTGTTTAAGCTTCCTCAGTTTGTGGAAGACATTTGAAATGGTATTAGTAGAAAACGAATGAATCTTGGCATTAAGATAGACATGATGGTAGATGTGTCAGGAAGGGATGTCAAAGCTCTGAGATCTGAAAATATCAACATTTCAACATTAGTGGCTCAGTTTCTGACATTCTGGTTCTCTAAACAAAAAACATGTAAGAGCTGGTCAGGGATGGAGTATGATTTTCAGTGTCTATCCAGTACTTGAAATGCAGCTCACCAGAAGTCAAACTTTTTGTTGCTATTATGCTTTTAATAGCCATCATCAAGCATCGTTAACAATTATTTTTCATCGTCTTGTCATATAAACAGTGCTCATTGACCATAGACACTTTTCTTTTAAAAAATTGTCTTTACAGATGATGTTGTTACCTTTTCTCATACCTGTAATTTTCTTAACCATTTGTCACAGGACCATTGGATGAAGAACTTACCTGTGAAACAGCTGCCAGCAAGCAGGCCAAAATTTCAGGTAAGCACCTGTTTCTTGGATTTCTTAGCCTGTAAACCAGAATACGGTAAAGAAAAAAAAATCCAGTTGGTGATGTAGGATGCCTGAAACAAACACTTCTTGAAAGTTTGACATGAGGGCAGGCTGTTCAGATTTTAAACTATAAACGTCTAAGTTTATATCTCTGTGACTGAACAGGCTGTCTTTAGTGTTTTTGGTGTCAGGCTTTCAACTTCAGCAATCCACAACACATTGTTTAAAAACTGTACTACACCAAAGAAGGAAGGAAAACATTTATTTTGACAGGAGTGTTTTTAAGCACTTGTCATAAGCAGCCATTCAGCTAAGTGTTTCCACTTTATGTTCAGACAATGATGACCTCAACCAGACTAATAATTAGAGGTTTTTAGACACAAGTTCTTCCAAGGTGAAATGGAGCTTTATTGAGGAACAATTAAAAAAAACTTTTGTGATGAAAAAACAAGGGGACGTACATTTTGATCAGTTGACTCAAGTTGTACAGATTGAATAACTTCTGATATACTTTGGAAGAGGGGTGATAACAGAATTTTCATGGAAAAAAATGAAACTGTTATTATTTCTGTTTAATGAGAGTATATTTTGAATCACATCTGTCATTTCAGATTCATTGGATGGACTCAGTGGATCAACAGTGCAAGAAACAGGGTTACCAAGACCTGTACCTGGAGCTGCCCAGGATGCAGGTAGTGTGCTGTCCTATTAATTTGGCATGGCACCTGCTTTACTTGTTTCACATTTTTTTCTATGGAGTTTGCATTTGTCCTATCTAGTATTGTTAGTTGATAATAATGATGATTATATTTCTTGCAATTTAGTTTCAACATGCTTTGGTAAGCTGGGGCTTTCTGGGTTTTCTCTCAAAACTCAATCTTTTTACAAATCATAATATTTTCAGTTATCCACTCAATGGTCTCTGTCATTACAATAGTATAATGGCTTATTTCTTTCTTAAAAACATTTCAGGCAGCAAGGCAGTACAGCTTAAAAAGGTTAAGGTCAAGATGGAGCTTATTAATGCTTCATCTCCAGCAAGCACACCTGAAAGTCCTGCAGTTGCCACCTGTACCCTAGGCAACGTCACTTCTGTGACAGGCTCTGGAGGAATTTATGGCAGGGAAGAGATGGTGGTAGTCACACGTACTTTGCCAGTTTCCAAAGCTGAGCAACTGCAGTCTGGCACCACCACCATCACCACCATCACCACCACCACCACCAGCAGCAACAACAGTGGCAGTGGCAAACCAAACCGATCATTAGAGGCACTCTTTCAGGTAACTTTAAGAATCTCTTCATTTGCTTGTGGCTCTGCTGCTAGATTGCTGAGGGGCAGTCAGATGCTACTGTTATGTACATACATAGATGTAGAGTTGGGTGCATACAGCTCATGTGTTGAGGTCCACACTCTTTTACCAAATGACACTTTCATTAGTTCTTTTACTGTCACATTAACTAGCTCTTTCGCTGTTCCAATGCCACTTTCATCCGGTTTTTGTTTTTCCCAACTTCCTCTACCTCAGCTGGTGTTATTGACAAATAACAGAAAGATTAACCAAACAAGAAGTTTTGTTAGTTAAAAGACATAGATATCTCTGGGTAAACATTCTTGAAAGAAATGCATATTTTGTATTGTCATGGTACAGTCACAGCGATTATGTTTTGACATGGGAGTTAAAATAAACTATTCTGTTAGTTTCTGATTATTAAACTACTGCTTCAGATTAACTTTTTTTATAGATAGTTATTCAAAGGCTTAAGTCATAATGAATGTATTTTTGTGCCCATGCTTTTTTTTTTTTTTTTACATAGGTAACTGACTCTGAGCTTCAGAATATGCGTCAGGAGCCTCAAACAACTGTGCCTGTGCCGGTGACAAAGCCAAAGCCTTCACTTCCTAGTACCTGTGCACCAACCATCATTAACACCACAACGGCCACTACCACTGCCCCTACCACACACAACATTGTCGTTCTGAGCAACGTGGGTCCAAATATCATCTCCCAAGATGGTGTCCGCCTCATTATAACCGAAGATGTGTCCAGCACAGGTGTGCCAGTCAAGCCCTTACACCACCACAAGGCAGCCATCTTGCAGCATAACCATCAGCAACAGCAACAACTACAGCAGCAGCAGCTGCAGCTGCAGTTGCCAGCACCACGGGGGGTCATAATGGCCCCAAACGTCGCTCTGACAGCTGCTGCTGCTGGGCCTGCAAGGAAGCTGGTGTCCAATGAGGCATCAGCTCTGGAAAAGAAACACCCAGCATTAGGAAGCATGCTGCACAAACAGAAGATGAAGTTGGTCTACATGAAACAAGCTGTAGATTTTAACTCTGACAGCTCATCACTTGTCTCAATGTCTGCACCGCTGAATAACACCATTAGTTTAGACAACAGTGATGAAGGGAGCCTGGCCATCTCTGGCCAGTCCAGTGTGGATTCCAACAGCAGCAGCACCTTGATGCTATCAGCTCTGGGCTTGGCAGGGCGTAAGAGAAAGCACCCTCAAAAGCCTGGTCGCCATGTCTGCAACTACTGTGGGAGAGGGTGTGCCAAGCCCAGCGTTCTGCAAAAACACTTGCGAGCCCACACCGGCGAGCGTCCATACCCCTGCCACCCATGCGGCTTTTCTTTTAAGACCAAAAGCAACTTGTACAAACACCAGAAGTCCCTGGCACATGCTGTAAGAGTGGGGCAGATTGCAAAGGGACAGCTAGTGTCCTCTGTGGAAGAAGGGTCAGAAAAGCATGTAGCTGAAGGAGATGTTTCTGTGAAGGAAGGAAGTACCCTGGAGGAGGAATCTGGAGCAGATTCGGAAAGGACTGATTCTGATGCAGAGGCTAGCATTGATAATGAGGAGGATGTAGTTGTGTTGAGGGAAGATGCAGGGATTAAGGACATGATGATAAAGCTGATGCCAAGGGCTGTTTCTCCCGCCCTAACGTTCAAAGAAGCAATGACAACCCAAGCCAGTAGTAGTGGTGAGGCTTTCACAGGCGGAAAGAACAGCATAAGCCACACACAGGAACATGCAGGTAGGGAATTCACCTTTGACAAGCCAGTCCGAGAAGAGTCTATTCTGGAAAATATTCGACAGAAGATTGACAAGAAGAAACTAATGGAGTGGAGCAGACAGATGGACAGGATTAAGCACAAAGAGCATGTTGATCTCCTACAAGTGCACAGCAATTTTCCTACTCGCATTGCACCCAAAGCAGGTAGCAGCACAGAGACCAGTGTTTCAGTGCATGGTGAGCTTGATAGTTTGAGTTCAGATGCCAACTTGGCTTTCCAAGACTCTTTACATCCCTTAGTTACACTGAGATCTGACTCAGAGCCGGTAACATCAGCAGTGTCTCATCATGAGGCTCAGTTTTGCCGACAAGTTTCAGCCCCAGCAGATCTTTCAGTGGCTTCTTCTGCCTCTTCATTGCCATCCCAACCTTTCAGGTTTTTATCCCAGCAACAGTCTGAGTGTACTAAGGAAGAAACAGACACTAAGGAGGACACAGGTTCTGTCAGCTGCTTAAACCAGGCAACCAAAGCTTTACAGAAACTGGAAGCCTTGAGAGAAAAGTTCCCAGACACAGCTGGCTGTACGTACACTTTCAAAACCCTTCCTGACAATGCCATACAGGTTACCATTCACATGGCCAAAGATGAGAAAGAAGAGACAGCTAAAGACAAGAGCGAAGAAGGAAGTAAAAATGTGCCAGCCATTCAGATTCATAGTGACAAGTCAACCTTGAAAGAGCCGGTACTCACCAAGTCTGTCTCAATGACTGGCAGTCTGGAGAGTGTCGGGTGTGTCTCAGGGAGTAACAATGCTGGTGCAGCTGGCACCAGCCAGCATGTTAAGCTTGCTCCACGAATGCCTCCATTGTTGAGCCGCTCCATTTCTGCTGACTGCAAGCTTACAACATCAGAGATTCTGAAAGAAAGGATTCAAAAACTCATATCAGCTAATGCAGCCATCGTGGACATGCCCATGGTCGACCCTCCTCGGTCAAAGGGAAGATTTTCTCGTCAGAACAGTGACTCTTGCTTCCAGTCATGGAAGATCAATGATCAGCCAATCAAAGGAGCATGTGGAGATGACCAATTGCAATCATCATCAGCAATTTCTTCCTCCTCTTCTGCCTGTCCAAGAATTGCCATTCCAACCATTTCTTCAGTTCCATTGCACCCAATACCACTTGAAGGGGAAGTTCAGAGTAGAGCAATTCTCTCTTCCTCTGCTTCACTGGACATCAGCCAGGACAGATCCAGTGCCAGTAGAGACTTGAGACGCTCTGTCTCTGTGTCCAGCGTTCGTTCAAGTGACCAGCCTTGCATCTTCAAGCCATCTGAAGGTTTGGACAAAACAAAAGGGAGCGGGAAAGAGGTGGACAAGCTGTACTTAATAACTTCTCCTCCCTCTGTGGTTGTGAGCAGTGCAGAAAGACCATCTGAGGTGGCTTTTGTCTCATCCGATGGAAAGCTCTCCATTCCCACTTTACTTCCTGCGGAGGTGCTTAGTGCATTAAGTTCTGCATCAGCATTATCAGGGAATGCAGCTGGTGAAATAAAAATCCAATTCAAACTTGGGAAGTCCAGTTCAGAACAAACCTTTTCCTTGGCACAAGCATCCCCAGCACCAGCAGAAAAGATTTCCTTCCCAGTTGTAAACACTTCACCTTCAGTTCCCATGATTGGCCAAGGGGTGAAGTTTTCCTCAGTTGGAATGGGCAGTGAGGGGAATATTCAACCATCAAAACAAGTTTCACACAATGCCGTCATCAAGGACCTTCTTAAAAAGGGCAGTGTTTCAAAGTCCCCTTCAACCTTAATGCCACCGTCTGCACTTCACGAAACATCATTTTGCCGCCCACCCAAATTGAAGTCTGATACAAAAGTGAAGAGTGCTGATGCAGCTTTGGGCAGCATGCTGCGGCATCCTAGCCACATCACCAAGCCAGGATATGGCCCACAGCAAGTTGTGCTCACAGTGAAAGATGTGCACTCCAAGTCCATGGATGCTGCATCCACGTCTGATAGCTTAGATCAGACAAGAGTTTTCACAGTGCGCGATGCCATTTTAGGTGTCAGCAGTGTCGGTCAACCGTGCATGCCATTATCTTCAGAGAGTCAGCAGCTGGGTTCAGCCTTGCCTGGAGAATCTTTGAAAGACAAAACTGAGACCTCTGAGAAATTCTCTTGTAAATACTGTGGCGTCTTGTTTGACAAGAGCCAGTATCTAAACATGCATATGATGTTTTATTGCACGAAATCAAAGCAGATAACTGTGGACCCTTCTGTCATTGAAGCAGCCAATGCCAAAATTATCTCTTCCATTGCCTCTACACCTGTGTCGTCATCAACAGTGGAGAGGTTGAAACTGAAGTCTGGAAAGCTACAGTTCCATCACCATTCAGAGGAGGAGCTGAATGATAAGTTGAATGCTAGTAAAAAGGCTAGTAATCCAGCTTTCTTAAAGTCCCATTCAACAACAGAAGTTGAAGCCCGTTCTTGGGGGCAAAAAGATGACTATCCTCAGCTACGTTCCCAGCTGACTTTACGTCCATCCCAGTCAGTGGATGAAAATTGCCATAGGGGAGATGGGTTTCCCCGGCCACAGCAGAATTTCATCATTGAAAACATAGATCCTCTTGTGCCACCAAAGAAGGGGCGTCCTAAAGGATCAAAAAATAAACCAAGAGACCTTAATGTTATTCTGGCAAAAGCTAATGTCAAAATGGCTGCGAGTAAAGCACTAACAAGCTTACGTGTAACCAGTATCTCACCTGTTCTTCAGAAAATGCCACCATCAGTCACAGTTTCAACCTTGCTGTCGCCATCTGTAAGCACCCCAGCATGCCAAGCTCAGAGTCAGAGTTCAAAGGTGAAAATTGCCCCCAAACTAATCCTGCCACGATCTCAGTTTTTCACTCCACTTCTGACCATTGCCCAACCTACAACTCCTGTTGCTGGCCCCTCTTTGATTGGTCAGCCAATGATCTCGATTCATGCAGCAGAAGCAGTGCAAGCCATTGGTGTTTCGGGAGTGACAGGAGCAGGACGGGATGAAGTTGTCACCTCTGGGGTAGTCATCACCCCACCTTCGACATCCATCCCACAGATATTTGCCTCCCAGCCAGAGATGCTGTCGTCTACAACAGGGTTTCCATTGGGCATTCCAAGCCTTGTGTCAACACCACAAGGCAGCACTGTTGTGACACCAGGCACACCTGGGACTCCTGGCACCCCAGGCACCCCTGGTACCCCAACCTCTGACCCTCAAGCATTGTGGAAGCTGAAGCTGAAAGGCAAACTTCTGATGAAACGTTCCATCAGCGAGCAACGCATGATGTCCCTTGAGGCAGAGAAACCAGCCTCGCCTGCCACACTTGGCCCAAATTCTACAGCTGCTGCAACACCTACAACACCCTCTACATCACAGTCCATTTTGTTGGCATCGTTAAACAAAGCCATTTCTTCACCTTTCACGCTATTAACCAGCAGTGTGGCAGGAGTGCATGGTATGTATCACCTTCTGTATGGAATATTTTCTATGCATAGTTACTCCAGTTTGCAAAGTGAGAAAATGTGGATTTGGTCTTGAGTTGAGTACATTCTGTAAGGCAGTGCAAATGCCTTTAGAATGTCACCATTACTCAGCTTTATCTAATTTATGGTGCTGCCAGAAAAGGAATGCTTAAATGTTAAGAAACAAATGGTTAATAGGTTTTATTAACAATTTTGAATAATTGTTGCAAAAGCACTCTTTAAAACATGAATTGATGCCATTCATAACAAGACAATATTCTAGAGGGTGCAAGCGAAACAATACAGGTTTATAATTATTGTAAGAGGATTTATGTAGCACCTTTCCCCAACACAAATGTAAGTTCAGTGTGCTTTACAAGATACAAAGGGACAGTAGGTGCCATATGACACAGGAGGGCATCACAATCAGACAAACATACACACATGCACAGTGAACATTGCCAGAAACATGAAGGAATACAGAAAGAAGGCCTTTTCATTGTCATAAACCTGTTTAGTAAGGGTTATATACTGAATATATCAACACCATTCTTTAGTTTAATGAATTATACACTTTCTTTTGTTTGGCATGTTTCAGGCGCCCCCTCCACTGCAACACCAAGCAGGGAATCTCCACAAACAAACCAGCAAACACGGTCGATTCCTCCTAGCATTCATGCCTCCCTTGGGGGCCTAAAACTGAGCAAAGCTGCTTCAACAAGCAGCACTGAAAAGTCTAGTGGCAGTTTTCATGGAAACCCTTCTTTCTTCAGAACTCTCTCAGAACCTGTGACAAAGGACTCAGCCATCATTGCCAATATCCCTAAGCTTGAACTCCTCGCAGCTGTAAACAGAAGTTCTGGAGCTGCAGGCATGCCCAAGGATGATGAGGAGGATTCATCAGCTGGCGACGATTCTTGCAAGGCCATTTCTTCTGCTGGCTTTGGCAACCTGGAAGATGTTATGCCCATAGCAGAAGCACACCAGGCAGAGCCCAATATGCCATCAACAGCAGAAAGCAGTGATACATTGGTTGTGCCAGCCTCAGTTCAGCCAGGAGCCACATCAATGTCTGTGCCAGTTGTTCTCGCACAGCCAGTCTTTGTCAACTCCCAGATTCAGAGCATAGCTTACAAGCCTATCATCAGTGTGAATATGTTGGCCCAAAGTCGCAGATGGGCAGAGGGCATCAACAATGAAGCCATGCAGCTAGGAACGGTGGTTATCGCTGGCTCAAAGATCACTTTACCTGCTATTCCACTCTCTTGTCTCTTGAACTCTAGCTTCTTGCCTCCATTTTCATCCATTCCAAGTGAAGGGACTTTATTGCCAAACCATGAGCAGAAAGATCAGCCATCCCCTTCCATCTCACAAACTGTAGCTGCATCCTTCAATGATACATTTAGTGGAACAGACAAGCAGGATGTTGAAAGTGAGGGAGTAGATGAAAACTTAGAGGTTTTTGGAAAAGGCAAGGATCAGCGGGACATATCCACATTGTCCAGACAGATGTCGCTTAAAGAGGTGCAGGAAGGGAATGAGAAAAATCTAACCACATCACCAGGTAGACAAGCTGTGTCAGCCACAGCCATTCCGTATCACCTGCAAGGCCATTCTGTCCCAACACTCCACACATCAACCTGCGTCACTTTCTGCTGTGTCAAACGTGCTCAGCCTATGTATGTGCAAGTCCGAGGGAGTAACAGGCGTGTGTCCATGTACTCCAACTGGCGCCTTTCAAAGCACAACCCCAACCCTGTTGGTCTCACATCACGCATGCTTCTCTCTCTCTACTGTTCTCGCTACACCTCCAATCCAACTTATTCTACATGTGCAATGCTGCAGAACAGTGTCACTCATAGCTCCTACTGGCGGTACCACCATGGAAATAGTTGCAAGCAGGAAGTAGCCATGACACCATCGGTGTCCATGCAGCCAACCTCAGTTTTGTCCTCTGATTCCTCAGAAGGTGCAGCATCTTCCCAGGATGTGGAGATTGTGTCTTCATGCTCAGGTGAGAAGCAAGATGTAGCACATTGGACTGCATGCTTTTGTAAAATGAGGTACAGTGAGTTTTATTGGCTAATGATTATGGTCAGAAGGAAGGGTTAGGGTTAGGGTACTCCAAACAGTGGTCTGTATAATGTGTGTGCATAATGTGTGGGCATATGTTTGTGCATGTGTGTGAATGTGCTCTTACACACATGGATGCACATGCATGCATGTGTTCACACAACCATGGTTGCATGTGTTTGGAGCAACTTCAAAATGTGCATATTCTCTGGTAACTCAGGAAAACACCATCACAAACTGAAGGCAAACATGTGAAACACTGAAAAGTAGTTAGGAAAGTTTGACAGTCATATTTGTAAGCCACATTGGTATATTTCCCAGAACTTACATTTTCCATCATTTGAAGACTTTCATTTCCAGGTACATCTAGTTCATATATTTTCTAGATTTTTTTGAAGAACCATAAGAATGATTTATGATATACATACATCAGCTTCTCACTCTACACTCTCTATTTTCTGTTGGACTTGTTGATTTGAGGTAAAATGCTGACAGTGACATAATTTGTTGGTGCAGAATCAACAAGAAGTCAGTCTATGTCATCTGAAGCCAAACTGACATCAGCACCAGGTGCTCATTCAAAAGACGAGTCTCCTGAGGGTCTTAAAAAGCAAGCAGTTGCAGCATTCCAGGGTGGATACAAAAGTGAAGACATTTATGAATATATTCGTGGGCGTGGCCGGGGCAAATATGTGTGCAAGACGTGCGGCATTCGATGCAAAAAGCCTAGTATGTTGAAGAAGCACCTTCGCACGCATACCGACTTTCGGCCTTATCACTGTCGCCATTGCAAGTTTTCTTTCAAGACCAAGGGAAACCTTACCAAGCATATGAAGTCAAAGGTAAGACATGCTAAGAAGGTCATGTCAGTTAGAGTTTGTTCTGTTCTCTTTGCTTACCAAGGTAGAAAGGTGTGACTTTATATAAGGAATATCTCCAGATATATAACAGCACCTTCCCCTTAAACCTTGTCAAAAAATTAAAAAAAGAAATAAAGTGAAGGCCAAATAAAGTCTCACTTGCAGACACAAACAAATTGGCATCAACACTTTGGCAGGTTTTACACAAATTTGGAGCTGATTTCCCTTGTACAGCTTAGAGCATTATTAAAATGATTGTAATATTTTTTCCCATTTGCAGTAAAGAAATAAGGAATCAGATTTGTACTGTACACTATCTGATTTTTACTGTACATTATCTGAGAATCTAAAGCATGTTTTTTTGTTACACAGGCTCACCAAAAGCGATGCCTAGAGCTGGGCATTTACCCTATTCCACTCACTGTAGAGGAAAGTCAGATTGATGAAGAAGCCCTTGCCAAGCAGTGTGCCATTGCTAAGGATGCCCGTATCATTGAGAACAGTTCTATGGATGCTGCAGTAGATGGTGATGGAGATGATGATGATAATGATGATGAGGATGACATG
The DNA here is from genome assembly GCA_004794325.1 of Pomacea maculata. Classification (NCBI taxonomy): domain Eukaryota; kingdom Metazoa; phylum Mollusca; class Gastropoda; order Architaenioglossa; family Ampullariidae; genus Pomacea; species Pomacea maculata. Next base: position 22,558 of record SRHC01002973.1, on the reverse strand, counting down.
GAAGAAGATGACAATGATGAAGAAGAAGGAGGCCAACGTTCACTGGAAGGAGAAGAAGGGGATAGAGGAAGAAGTATGGACAGGTGAGTGGGTAGTTCAGAACACAGTAGTGAATACATGCACTCTGGTCTCTGCCTAGTTATGCTGGGTACAAACAAGCACTAAGAGAAGCTGAGTTTCTTGGAGCTAATTTGCACATTGTCACCTCAAGAGAGTATTAGAGAGAGATTGTGCAGGTGGGGGGGGAGAGCTGGTGTTTTATGCAGAGCCAGCAATTAAGGCTATATTGCTTCAAGGCAGTCAGCCCTGTAAACAGATGCCATCTGCAGAGAAAGAACAGCGTGCCCAAGATGCAAACTGAATCCAGGAGAGCCAATCCTCACTGTATTGGTGACAGGCACCTACCATTGTGCCACTAGGCCACCCGATGGATTGTGGGAAAGAAACATGAAGATGACATGAAAAAAGAAGAGAGGATAGAAAATTGCCAATTGCTGGCCCCAGAAACTGGCTAATCTCCATTTTTTCTGTTGCAGTGAATTATCAGAGCAGGATGGTAGCCTGTCAGCTATACTACCAGTAACCTCTGCCAATGTCAGTTTATCAGCCTCATTGCAGATTTTGGATAAAGAAAGGTATAACAACACAAGCATCATTGTTCATATGTGGAGCATTACATCCAGGGGTGGACAGAATGTGTCTTTTTATTTGTATTTAACTTTTTAGTTGGATCAGTGGATGATTTATAAATCTGTTAAAGACTTTTGTCTATGGAAAGGTGAAATAAATTCCTGTACAAAATACTCAGAACTGGGAACATAAATACTAGAAAACTGGGAGCCCTATAAAGATAGTGAATTCATTAGATTAGTGAAAAAGTAACATTTTTAATGATTTTAATTACGTTCAAGCTGAAGATTGTATTTTTCATCTCCATGCTTCGATTTAATCAAGTTTTTAAGGGATGTTTTACACATCATAGAATGCAGAATAAGCTTACAAGATCATCAGCTTTAACTTCATAAATAAAAACCTTTACTGCTGGACACTTTGTGACATACTTGGATTTATTTAGGAATTTTAATTTATGCTTTGTGCAGGTCCAAAGAGACAGCCACTATCTCATCATCGACTGCAGATAAGAGTAAGCAGATACCGAAACTAGTGCATGAAAAATATAGTTTTGATAGGGTCTCATGTTTCTTATGTTTTATATATTCTGAGATTTTTTGGTGGAGACACAACCCCATATCTGAACTATAAAAATACAGGATAGTAAGAGGAGAATTTCACTGCTTCACCTACAAAAAACAAAACAAAACAAAACAATATAAAAATCTAATTTAAATAGGTTTGTTGTTTTTTTTTTACAGATAAATCACATCAGATTACATACAGTAGTCGTGATGAGTAATCGTAGAGCTTGGCAGTTACTTTGTCATTTCTTGTAACAGATCTGGCCAATAGTACTTACAACTTGGACACAGAGATTGCGCGCAGTTTGCTAGACTTGTCACGCAAAGTGGAAGCACAGGGGATTGGTGAGACAGCTACTAGGTCCTTGGAGACAGAGAATGGTGGGTTCTTTATTTTAATTACTTTTGGATGTTGATAGATTTCTGGAGCAATTAATTCCAGATCAAGTGTAGCTCATACTGGAAAAATATCAACAAAATATTAAAAATAATTACACTGAGCACACTGAAAGCTAAACGCATATGCTAACAGCATTTGCTACATATTTTATAGAGAAAAGCAGTTTTTGTCAACTTTGTCTTTTTGAAATTAAGAGTAGAATAACAATATATACAGCAAGACAGAAAATCATGCATGACAAATGTGAAACAAATTTCTGCAGGCCAGATTGACAGCGCACAATAATCTTTTCATTTTCATTGCAGCTCTGTCACGTCTGGACTCTCTTATTGGTGCACTTATGTCAAGGACAAAACCTCTTTCTGGACTGAAATTAGGAATGGACAACTCTCCCATCGTTGTCTGCATCAAAGAGCTAGAGGGGGACAGCGTTGGGTTGATCATCTCGCAGGAGGGTCAGCCAGGCAAAGAGATGACAACTCCTGTCATAAGGGTTAGTAATTCTGCGATCACTGCTCTTTGGGCCTTGATGTTAGTAAAGCCTTTTAAGATGCAAACACCAGCTGGGAATGGAAGGTTGTGATGTTTGTAGATTTTTCCTGTGAGACGTTGGCAGACAGAATTTCATTACATAGATAGGACCTGAAAACCTTTCAGCCCAAGTTGGCCAGTTAGAACAGAAAGTATGAATTTTTAAAAAGCTCATTTTTAATTTTTTTACATGTGATGTGAATTAAACAAAACCTATGACATTTCAAAACCCTTGCAACTTAAAGATTATATTTTTAACTGATGGGCTTAATAGACTTTATTTAAGCTACTGAATTCTTTTACAAGGCAACCTATAAATTAACCTCTGAAGTTGGCAACTATTGTCAAAAAATCTGATAGAAGGTTAAATCTTTGGAAAAATTCATAACTTTGTTTTAACACAACATATATCCATGTTTTATATATTGGTATGATGAGAAAGATGTGATCTTCAAAATATGTTGCAAATTAAATGAAAACAGTTTTTTTTAACAGTTTTAACATCTTCAGTCACATCAAGACACATACACTTTATCAAAAACTATAAAAATATTGAAATGATTTTAATCAGTACTATGCAGCAAAGAAGGGAATGGTAAACAAATGTGATATGGATAAAATAAAAAACAATAAGACACATGAAAGTGCAGAGAGCCTTTTGTTATCAAACAGTTTCATTTGTTTTAGGCATAGGTTGACAAGCCATGACTATGACTAACTAAAATGTAACTAAAGAGATTTTTTAAAAGTCAGTGTATATATATATAAAGAGTCACATGGAGAGTGGATAGGCACAGTATTGATTGAACATTTATTATTGTGGTAGAAAAACATGCCAAAATTAGCAGAAGTGCCTGATATTGAAAGCAGGGTATCAACAAAGAGTCAGACACACTTCATACCTTACCAATAGGAACCAATTTTGCCCATTTTTGTGCACTTATCAAAAACATGGCTCATGAAAAATACCACTTACCCTTCAGCTAGTGACTATGATGTCACACACACTTTCTGAATTGGGCTAGGGGAGATCAGCAATATACATTTCTGGCTGCTACCCCTGATGGAGTTATCTAATTTCCATTATGCATATATATTTTTTAATGCTGATTATTTTTTCATTATTTTGTAAATCTGACATTGTTATTTCATGGCATTCTTGATGCATGATTGAAATTTACTTTTATGGTTAGATTTTGAGTTTAGTCATACTTTAAAACAGGCAAAACTTAAAGTCACACCTTAGTCTTGCAAAGATTTGGACTACCTGGTAGATGTATTTAAAGGGTTTGTGGGGGAAGAAGTGAGACCAAAAGAAATAGAATATTATTGTGTCTGAGACAGAAAAGTATCATTTTCTAAGAAAACTGCAGCACAACATACCTACAATTGTTATAAATAGCCAAACTATCCAGCAGATGCACTAAAAACAGTATTTTACAGCTCGATGAAAAAAATGTTTCCTGCGGTTTTCAGGAACCACTTTAAGGAATGCCAGGGACTGCATGAGATCATAACCATAGTTCTCAAATTTTTTTCAGATTAACTCTGTGTCTGATGATGAGCCTGAGCCAAAATCTCCCTCTCCACCATGGCTGACAACAACTGCTTCAACAACAGCAACCTCCCCTACTGTGACCTCTGCGTTTAGTGAGACAGGATTTTCAGCTCCTTCACAACCAGTTGCTGCTGTACCCTCGGGCTTGTATGCATCAGCACTAACACCTGGTAGCTCTTCACCATCAAACAATCTGGCCTCACGACCGCGGCACTTATCTCTCCTAAAACCACCCTCTCCTGGAGCTGTTGATGTTACGTCACCCAGTGCTGCATCGACAACAGCACGAACACCAGCTACAGCATTGGCATTGGGTTTGAACACTAGGCCTCTCTTGGCCAATCCTCCAAGCCCATCGCTGATGAAGTTCTTGCCTGCCTATATGTCTGCCCATAAATTCCCTGGCTACACTCCAACAAGCCAAGGGCCCATAGTGGGGCAGCTCATTCTTAAGACTAACACAGTCACTGCTGCTGGGTCCTCCAGGGACAATGCTGGTAGTGGAAATGGCAGCAGCAGCGAGAGCATTGGAAATGTGCCAAGCATGCTGTCCACGCCAATGTCTGGCCAGCCATTCCAGTTCAACAATCCATTCCAGGAACTTTTTCAGCGCCAGAATAGCCAGCAACAAGAAAGTGCAGCCACCACTCCAGTGGTGCTAGCTGCGTCGTCTTTGTCATCAGAGCACAGACTTTCTCCCCATGCTGCCCCGTCATCGTTCTCTCCCTTGCTGAAGAGGTCGAGCTGGTTTTCTGACCAAAATGACACAAATGAGTTACGGGAGAAGACCTCCATTTCATCCAAAGAATCCACCACCCGAGCAGATCAAAGTCCATCCAGGACAGAAAATGTGTCATCAGTTGCACTGGCTGAGAGAGCTAGGGTTCAGAGTTCACCAACCAAAGCAAGGTTATTTTCAGGAGTGAATTCCAGAGAATCCCCTAGCCCTCAGCAGGTAGCTTGTGCGATCAGCGAGGCTTCTGTTTCTAAGCAGGCACTGGGTACTTCTCAGAAACTTGGCCTCAACATCTCATGTGACATTTGCCAGGCTATGTTTTCAGGAAGCCAGCAAATGATGCGTCACCGCTGCACCCATTTTGATAAGGATAGACCCCAGCAGCAGCTGAAGTGCAACGTGTGTCACAAGACATTCCATTTGGAAGCACTGCTAAAGCGGCACCAAATGGCAGAAAGTCACTTAGCATCTGCCATGTTGAAGCCACCGATGCTTTCCAGCCAGAGATCAGAGGATGTCAGAGACAGAGAGGAAGAAGAAGTTCGAAAGAAAGAGCCAACCATGGTGACTCAGCTTGCATGCACATTTTGCACCATGTTATTCCAAGACCGGAGTGAGCTGGCCAACCACCTACGCTCAAAGAAGCATGTCAACGCATTGGAACAGCTTGGAATGCTACCTGTTGGCACCTACGAGAAACTGAGACAAGACTATGAAGAGGTAAATTCACCTTTGAAAGAAACATCTATCCAGCCAACTGGATATGGCCTTTCTTTTGGGGAGCAGAGTAGACATTCTTTTGCAATCACAGCACAGAAGGAATATGCCAAGTCAAGTGAATTGGTTTCTCATTTGGCTTCGGTGACTTCTTCAGTAAGCTCTCCTGAAAAGCTGGACCCTGTGAGAAGAAATATGACAAATGTGGAGAACTTGAGAGTCTCGCAATCAGTAGCTGACTTTAAAACCACTCATCCTGGTTTCACAGAGTATAAGAGATCAAACTCAGGAGAAGGCAGCCATGACCATGCGCTGAAAGCAAAGAAACCTAGGTTGCAGCTTGTGACATTAAACTCTGTAGACTCTGACCCTGATGGGGACTGCCATCTTGTGATCGATGAAAGTCGAATTGAAATATCAGGGAAAAAATCACCAGATTTGATACCAGAATCAGAATTTACTATCTGTGTCCAAAAGTCCTTGAAAACTTCATCTGCTTCACAGCTTGTGAGAAGTACTGCCCTCATAGAGAGACACAACTCTGACAAGTTGGAGGAGACATCTTGTGGCTTTGAGGCTGTGGATACCGAAGTCAGACAAGAAATGGAGGAGCGGGGTTAGTCATGTGGTTCTTCTTAGCTCTGCGCAATCTATAACTATAATTTTTAACTGCTGTCATTCATTCCTTGTCTTTTTTGTAGGCTACATTTTGCTTTCTTTGTGATTTTTTTGGTTTTTGGTTTTTTTTTTTTTAGTTTCTTTTTGTTTGAGATGTTTGCAAAATTGTGCTCATTAGTTTGACAGATATGGCAGCCTCCATCTTGAAGAAGCAATGACAGTCTTTCCATCATTTATGAGAATTTATTTCACACTGAAGTTAAATTTTCATCAGTATGTTATCAGAGCTAGAATACATTATATTCTTTACATACACGAAAAAAAAAAGAAAAAAAAAAAGAAAGAAATTCTTTTTTGTTTCTGGTTTGCTGGTTTTTAATGGACTTATCTTGGAGGACATCATTTTGCATTTGTCCGTGTTGTTATTTATAGAAGTCCCCTTTCATATCCTTTCCTGCATTGTATAATTCCAACTCTGCATCAAATTATTGTTTATATTATGATAAGAATGCAGTTTTTTCTTATTAAAAATTTATGGTAAAGCTTTGTT
>SRHC01002973.1:0-15893 GCA_004794325.1 Pomacea maculata | reverse complement strand
CTAATCTTGGAGGACATCATTTTGCATTTTTCCGTGTTGTTATTTATAGAAGTCCCCTTTCATATCCTTTCCTGCATTGTATAATTCCAACTTTGCATCAAATTATTGTTTATATTATGATAAGAATGCAGTTTTTTCTTATTAAAAATTTATGGTAGAGCTTTGTTTCACTATCATTGTTTGCATTATGATGTTTAGACCAAATGAAAAGTCTAAACCAAGATTAAAAAACCCCAAAATATATTAATATTTATTTCAGGCCTCAGAGTCAAAGAAACCATCAGTGACCGCATGAGAAGAAGTCCATTGTCAGTTGTGGTTGAAGAAGAGCCCAGTTTTGCAGCAGACGTAAAAGGAGCTGTGTGTGGCTTGTGTGGAGACAGCTTTCCAACAGTGGCAGAGATGAAGGTTAGTAATAGACCTGCTTCCTGGAGCCTGCAGCTGAAGATGTTGCAGTTATATGTTCTCACCGAATGCAAAGACCAAGCATTACTGTCTCGCTTCCCTCCTGTATATGTTGACCGCTCAAGCAGCAGAATTTTCAAGATGTTTTACTTTATCTGCCTTAAATTAAATCCATGAAATGTTTGTCAGCTCATTGTTCAGTTATCAGTCTTCAAGGGGTGTAATTTTGAGTCTGTGTGATTTTAAAGGGAAAACTAATGAGACATGATCTGTGGGCATTAATTGTCTGTTCTTTGTTTTTATTTCCATGGCCTTATTGTTCTTGATAAAATACTAACTACTCCCTTTTTTCCCTTTCTTTCCTAGGCGCACATGCTGTGCCATCCTGAGCTTCGGCCACATGTATGTGAATACTGCGATGCAGGCTTCACAAATGCTCAGTCACTACGTACTCATCTTCACACACACAGACAGGTGTGTTCTTAGCAGAACTTTCTTTTCAGAAAAGAAATTGAGAGAGAGAACTAGAGAGTGTGTGTTATTGTTAGAAGTGTACTAAAGCTGTTTAAAACTACATCTGCACAGTGCGCATATTTGCATCCATGCATTCACACATACTCATGCATGCACATACTTGTGTTTACTTGCACTCATTCACTAATACTTTACACTGATTCAGATTAGGATAAAATCTCCACTTGTGCTGCTGCACCTAATATTAGACTATCTTTAATTAAGCAAAAGAAAGTGTGGAAAATGGTTGGGAATGGTTTGCAATGCGGTTTGAAAAGTAAGCTCCCTAAAATCTTACAGCTGCTGCGGGAGCAAGTTTGACCTTTATTTGTACCACATGTCGTAAAATTTGTAAATCCATTTGAAATTGCTGATTTTAAAAAATCTAATTCAAGTTTTTTATACCACTGCATGCAGGAGCGGCCTTACATCTGTGGCATGTGTGGGGACACATTTGCCCTGTCTGATGACCTTCACATCCATACAGCTTCACACTCCAACACATCAATAATGCGACCTTCTTTTGACCACCCAGGCCCATCCTCACCCATCACTCAGTCAGCCCTTGGCACGTCCTCACCATTACATTTACTGCGAGCACCTTCAGTCACCAGAATTCCCAGCATGACCAGGTCCAGTTCGACGCAGAGCTTAGCACCCTCATCCGCAGCAACGGCTCCTTCCTTTAGCTCTGGTGGAGGACAGAGCAAGCGCTCGAGGTCACCTGAGGCAGAACTATCTACCTTGCCTGTCCACCATGTAAAGAGGCTTGCTGTGTCCCAGAATTCAGGTGGTTATGTGGCCCTGGCCAAATCCAAGTCTCTGACGGAGCTGCAAGGGCAGGACACTTTGTATGGTGAAGGGGCTCTGGACAGTGAAAAGTCAGCTGAGAGGTCTTCTACCTTGATGATTCCCTCGGTATTCCAGCGTGCTCGCAGCTTAGAGGGAGCTGTCACAGGTGCATCTCTGATGGGAAACTTGTCACAGAGAAAAGAAATTTCTGCTTCTTCAGATCTCATGCGAAGCTCAGAAAGAACAGGGATAGTGTCCATGGAAAAGACTGACTCTGGCTCAATTTTGAAAGCAGCTTTGCAGTTTTCTCAGGGTAACTTTAGCATGATCAGGCCCGTGTCTCCATTGCCTACAGACAGTACAAAGGTCTGTGTGCAGGTCAGCCAAGGTCTCATCGCAGCAGAAACTGTTTCAGCCAGTGAAGCAGCTTCCTCAAATCTTTATCGTGAAAAGCTCCAGCTTCCTACCTTGACTGTTAGCTCTCCTCAGATTCTTCAAGATGTAACGCAAGGCTATAGAAATCAGGTGGATCCTAGAGAACACAGATTGAGCGCCACAGAAAGGATGGGAGCAAATATTGTGCAGAATAACAACAGTAGAGTTAATTCACCCAATGCAGTCCCATCCAACATAAGGGAGCCTTTGACTGAGAGGAGACAGCAGTCATGTGAAAGAAAGGGTTCAGAGCGCACAGGTCATGAACGGCGGCCAACTATCTGTCGTCAAGAAGAGATTGAGCTTGGAGATCAGGAATTGGCAGCTGTGGACAGCATAGTAGATGGTGACAGCAATGATACTGATGATGACATATTTGATGATAGAACCAGGAGCCTTGAGGTTCAGAGTGAAAACCTTGCAACGGTGCCTCTCATGCTAGTGGTGAAGACTAATGCTGCATCAGACAAAGTGACTGTGAATCATGGGGTAGATCAATGGCCAACTAAAAATGTACCAACAAAGGGTACAGTTGGAACTGAGGTTCAGCTGGTTCCTAGAAGCGAGGACTCAAGTTATCCTGAGAAAGCTTTGTCACCTTATCAGGCACCAGTGGTCAGTCCAGCTGCCAGCGTCTACTGTAGTAACTCCATGGTGGTGTCAACATCAAGTCTCTCAGGCAGTAGTCAGCAGCAAGATTATGCATTTCCCAGATATCAGACTGTACCATCAGGTGTTGGTGTGGAGTACGAAAGAAGTTTAGGGTCCATGTACCATTCCTTGCACACTAGTCGCACCCCGTGTTCAAGTGCACATCCACAACTGGAAGAAGCAGCAGACACAGACTACCGTCACCAGCCATCTTCCCATCATGATCTGCCAGGTGCAGCTGATTTCAAATCACACCATCACCACAATCAGCCAGAGCACATCCTAGCCATGAGGCTGCAAGAGGAGGAGGAGATGGATTCCGAAGTCCAGAGCTACTTTTCCAACCACCTACATGGCAGCAGCTCACAGGACATTGCCTCAGCCATCCTCATGAATGATGGAGATTCTGATGATCCACAGCTGTTGGTGTGCGAAGAGGAGATGGGAGACAGTGGCAAGGACAACACCTCTGATGACATGGAGGATGGGGCCATGGCAGAAGGTGGGGAACAGAATCTGGGCAGCAAAAGTGGTGAATGGGATGACTGGACTCTCAGTGTGGAAATGCAGCCGGCTGAAACAGAAGCTGATCTTCTGACATCTCAGTGACAGATTAGTAAGTCATTTGTTTGGCATCTCTGTTACACATCAAAGGGGCATGCCAGCCAGTTGGTCTTGACTTTGTCATGATAAACCAACCAAACTTTCCAAATTGTCACCCCAGTGATAAAGCGACAAAGCAGTCAACTGTTATCTCCTTTTAGTGACAGGCTAAAGATTGGGACTAAAGATGCATGTGTTGTTTAAAGCTGGATCTGCAAATTGCCAAAAAGGACATTGATAGGAGCTGTGTAAAGCATAGTATTTTGCAGATTCCACTGCAATGTGCTGTAAACAGCTAATTTTAACATTGAGAGCCTGTGTTAAAATGTCAGGGTTCACTTTCAAGGGGGATATTTTTCCAGTTGAGGGCTTTCCTTAACAATTTTAGCAGTCTATAACCAAGATGGAGCATACAACTGTGCTTACTCCATGATGACATGTTCACACCCAGTTGGTCCATGTTGTAGGCCATCAACATTGTATGGTTAAATAATTTTCATACAGTCACTCTGTGACTGATATTCTCTGATATTCTTTTTCACACATCATTCCCAGCTGCCCACCTGCCTGTACACATTTAAATGTACAAGTGTAAAAGCAGGTGTGGTGGTGGGGGTGATGGGACAACTGTTTCATTACTCAAGGGGAGTATATCTTGAGACTTGTTTATCCCCTCACACTTGTACATTCCTGTCCAAACGTGAACTACAGATAATGACCAGAACTTCTTGGCCTCTTGTTCACCCACATGTGGGTGTAGTGTATCAGACTGTTTCCTCATCCACAGAACCTGCATTGTGAAAGCAGTTTTTGGAGTGTGACAGCAGTTAAGGTTGTGATAATTGTAAGTGTTATTCTTGTGCAAAAGAGAAGAACCAGAAACCTTCCAAACAGTGAATAAAATGGACAAATAAAGTCATGTTCAACAGATTTTCGGTGTGGGGAATTATGTCAAAAGGAGTACATGTACTGGCCCTAAGCACTTCTCTGCCGTAAATAATTTGCCTTTTTCACATTATAGTGAAGAGGATGGAGCGGTTGATTCAACTAGCAGTGCATAGACCCATAAGCTTGGATTGAGTGCAAATATACAAACAGAAGCAGCACTTTGCCAGTCAGCATGGATACATTCACTGCTCTGATGATTGTATAGAGTTGTGCTGAAGATAATAAAAAGCATAAGCAAGCTGTTTAATGCAAATTTGTTTCTGACTGTTAGACATGGACAAAGTAACATTTTTGAGAACAAGAAATGGAGTTACTGGAAGTTTACAAAGCATTATTGAAGGATCTCAATATAGGTAAATAAAAATTTTCCTCAAATGTGCATTTTATGATGAAGGAATTTTGCCACATCTTGCTAGTTGCCTAAATGGATTTGTGCATGGTGTTTGAGATGTGCATAGAACTCATATTGCCCTCTCTAATCCAAAGAAATCTGTTGCTTTCATTACTGATGTTGATTAGAAATATCACACTCATTTGTGCATATAACACCTCATCTTGGTTTTAAAAGTAGTCAATCCTTTTCCTGAGGCACTTTATTATTGTCTACACTATTAAGGGAAATAAAAATAAGATAATAAGTAAACAATAAAACTGCAATATTACAACATCTCAGAGCCATAATTATGGACCAGAGATCTTGTCAAAGCAGGTATAGCTATGAGTCTTAACACTGGGTGTAGAATATGGACTGTGGAAGCAAGCACAGAATGGGGGCGGCAAAACCAGTACAGAGTAGTGACTGAACAAACAAAAACCAACTATGGAGCATGCAAACAAGCAGAGGATATAAACTGTGCAAAACAAGTACAGAGCTGGACATACAAACAAACAGAACATGTGCTGTGCAGATGAAAACACAGTATGTGCAACAAGCACAAAATATGGACTGTGCAGACAAATGCAGAATATTGACTGCATAAATAAGGAAAGAATGTTGATTGTGAAGAATATTGACTGCGCAAATAAATGTAGAATGTGGAGTACTAAACAAGTACAGAGAATGAATGATCTGCACAAAGAATATGGACTGTGCAGACAAGTGTGGAGGCTCATAATCCTTAGCTACACCCTCATGGGAGGGAGGTGCATGTAATGCGCAGAGTATTGCACACTTTTCCCTTATTTGTGATATGAAAATATTGGATTAAGGCTGCTGTGATGTTGTCGCTCAGACAATCTCACTTGATGCACCTCTTTTCTTACTCGTGTGTATTGCATCTTCAATAATTCAATTCATTGCTTGATGTAATATAAGCTCTTAACTTTATAATTAAGCAATGGCCAAAAATGGAATGCAGAATTTAATCAAAAGGTGTGAAAAAGGCAAAAATAAATTGTTATTTTAGGAGAAATTAAAAGCAGAAAAAAAATCATTTTTCTAAAAGCCTTCCTACTAGTGTGATTTGTTTTTAAGAGGTTCTCATCATGTTCAAGTTGCTGCTGTCCTGTCTGAAATGATTGTTAAAAACTTCTGGTATACAATATCCCAAATAAACATTATATTAAACATTTAGGTTTGATTTGTGTTAAAATGTTAATTGTCTAATACTTTCTTCCTGCCCTTGTTTCATATACCTTTCAGCCATCCTTTGCATTTCCATTATTAATTTATTAATTTCATTGTTCCTGAAATCTTCAAATTAACGTGCAGCTGAATACTTTAGATGTGGGAGTGATTGATCAGAATGGTCGAGGAGGTTGTTTGATATTTATTTCATTCAAGTATGTATCAGTGCACAGCTGATTTTAGTTTATCTGGTTGTCATGAGAAAAATAAATGGGGGGGTGGGGATTGTTATTAGTTTATAAAGCAGTTTTTCAGTCAAAGTGCATGAAGCTAAGTTATTCTCACTTTTGTAAGAGGTCTGTGCTGTACATTTAACATTTACCTTTGTTCGTAGCAAAGGCTTGATCTTGTAAATAAAAACAATGAATTAAGCTTTCTGCTTTCATAACATCTTTCTGTGGCATTGGGTTGTCTTGTATGAGACACAAAAACACTGGGATATACCCAGGGTTGTCCACGGGACATATTTTTCTATCCCGTCCCATCCCATCCCATGGCAATTTATGCCTGTCCCATCCCGTCCCATCCCACGGGATGTTTCCCATGGGATTCCCATGGTATTAACAATCCTATGGACAACACTGAAAACCACTTTTCGGCTTTTGTTCTATAATTCCTGCTACTTCACATACAATAGATGATTCAGAGGAAAGATTTAAATCCTTGATGAATGAAATAACAGTAAATTTATTTTGCAATATCAAGTATCGACTACCATGGGAAATACAAATGTGTGCTGTCCCATCCCATCCCATCCCATGGGACGTTTCCCATGGGATTCCCATGGGATTCCCATTCCTATGGACAACACTGGATATACCTAGCCATGGACCTGCAATGACACCTCCTGTGGTAACAGCAGTGATCTGAACTCACTAGGCTTGGTGGCATGAACTGCAAGCAGTGACCATCAGTTTATCAACAGTATGGGATGTCTGTTTAGCTTTATTATTAGTTTTAACAGTTACCTGCTTCACTGCATTCTAGTTGGGGATTTTTTGTCTGTTTGTTTTCATGTCCCTTGTATGCTCATTTTTGCTAGTCATCTTGTCCCCGGGACAGTTTACGTTAGTGATGCACGTGGAATCGACGCATCAAACATGGTTGCAACTGCACGCCGTGTCAGTGTTAGCTCGTAGAGTTTATAAAGTGGTTTATTTAAAGTGGTGAGAACAGAGAGAAGGCAGGCATGAACCTGTTTTCTGCATTTGTAAAAATAAACGTGTGATTTATATGATATATAATCACATTCACGAAGGAGTATACTCTTGGCGCTTAACACGAATATAGGAGACATGGACAAAATACGAAGAACTGAAAGAGAAACAACTATGCAGACAATAAAAGACAAATATAGAAGACATAAAGAGGAATCAGGGAAGAAAGGGTTAGGATTGACAGTGTCATAAATCTGCAAAGACGAGCAAGCGTACTAGACTATCACCACAACCATTGACAACTGTGTTGACCTGTGAATGTCCGTGGAACAGATGTGTTATTAGTGCACGTTTAAAGGATTCAGTTGTGGTTAGGTGGCGGATATGGAAGAGTTCTACTGTTTGCAGCATAGTAACTAAAATTCTGGTGACCGTATGTGTTTGTTGTTCTGGCGACAGAGATAGAGGACCGCACGGTCATCAGACGAAGAGCGGATCGAGTAGTCTGGCTGGGACGTAGGGGACGAGAAGTTCAGAGAAATAGGGCAGGAACCTGCAAAGAAATTAAAACATCACAGTTTGTACTGAATGCAAATGACTGTAGACATCTAGTCAAATTGCGTAAACCAAAGATAAGTACGAGTGGTTTTTTTTTTTAATTTACTAAAAACAAAAGCTGTTTATCCGCCTCTATTCATACTTCGAAAAATTAAAAATTTGGAGAGTTTTGAAAGTTAGGGGCTGCCCTCCATCAACCACCTCACCTGGCATTCTCAACGTAAGAATGAATTATCGTTGGTAGACGACGGGTTGCTGGGAAAGCCACAGCTTGTATTACCACTGAGCAACTGCCTCTGCCTGCCTGCTCTTGGTGTCGTCTCTGGTCGAAGACGTGGACACCGACGAAACTTGATTTTATCTCAGCTGTTGCTGACCGCTGAGTCTTGTTTACCTCGCTCTCAACGGCAGCCATTCTACAATTAAAGCCTCTGTTGCTAGGCGACTTTTATTTAACGTTGAGATTACTTCTATAACTACTGTCGCGTGAAATAATAATTTGATGGTCACCAACCTATTCTCGCTTATAATAGAGAAATTTGCTGTCAGAGCATATTCTGCCGCTGGATTCTGTACCCACGAGGTTTTGAAAACAATTCTAATTGAAGACATACTAATAAAAGGTAAAAGTCGTCCCCTGATGTTTTTCAAGTAGTTGGGGAGTGAGATGTTAGAGACATCACTTTTCTCGGAGCCTGCTCCCTAACTTTCCCCAGTCCGCTAAGGAATCATTTACCCATTCCTGCAAACTGTGTCGACTGTAGAAGCACCAGAGGGTGTCCATGACGTCAAGAAAAGATGCCAGACTCCTTGTACCGTCCGAGGGCTGCGCTTTAAAAACGGTTGTTAGTAAACGATTCTTTTGCAACCCGAAAGGTTGAGAGGAATCAGTCCAGTCTCTCACAGTCTAGTCATTCCAGCTGCCTTGTTCTTTAACTACAGAAAATTTGGGGGTGGAAATGAAACGTAAGCTGCATGAAGTGTTTTGAACGTCGAAAAAAATGATTCAACAACAGATCCTGTTTTGTACGCATTTATTTTTTTACCTTCTGCCAAAAAAAAAAAATAAATAAATAAAATAAAATAAAAAAAAAAAATAAATAGAAGTTCACCTGCCTCGACTTTGAAGAAACCAAACTTAGTCTCTCATTACAAGCTGCTGCTGCAAGATACGGTGATTAGTTTTGGGAATAATGTGACCATACCAGTTCACCGTGGTGTTGAAAAATAGAAAACAATTTTTGATCTTTTCGATAAGAAAGGTTTTACAAAAAAAGAAAACTGCGCGGTTGATGTAGCAATTTTAGTCAATGCATATATATATATACACACCGAGCCGAGAGTTTTTTTTTAATTTAAAGTAATAGGCATATGGAATATTTCAAAAAGACTATAAGCAGGAAGTTCCACAAGAGTAGGCTGCACTGGGCTGCGCAATTCTTGGCAGGTGGTGCTTTGGTCGAAGCAGGTGTGGGTGTGGGTGTGGATGTGGGTGTGGGTGTGGGTGTGGGTGTGGGTTGTGCTGGGCCAGATTTGGCTTCTGAGAACTTAAACTGAAAAGTCGCTTTTAAATCGTTTAGAAACGTGGGGACAAGTGGCATTGCGGCGAAATTTACTATTGGTACATCGGGTATTATAACATTCTCGCCAATTCCACCGTCGGCCTGGTACAGATGAAACTGGTAGCGGTGTGTTTCGTTTTTGGGCGGTGAAGGGGGACGATAATCTCCACCTGTCAGATAAAATGAAAAAAATGTGTCGTACATCGACAAATTGAGCTGGAATTCATCTTGTTTGTAATTTGTAAACAGCATCTCATGCGTGTCATTTGAAATACGTGTGTGTGTGTGTGAGAGAGAGACAGGATGTAAACAGACCTGTCTTCATTAGCATTGAGATGGTCAGGTGATAAAAATAGAGCCAAATAAGGAAACAGACAAACGAGAAAGAAAGTGTCACGCATGCGTCGAAAAGATGGCTATCTTAATGACAATGACAATGACAATTCTTTATTTACGAGAGGTAAAATAAGCAAGAAAATGCTTTTTTCCATTTAGCCTTCGCCCTTTACAGGGAAGAAAATTAACTACATAAATGAAGTAATTAAGAATTAGAGAAAAAAATTGTAGTAAACACAAAGGAAGATGGATATGTACAAAAGTGATGGTTAAGAAAAAATATGTATACATTTATAAGGTTGCTTAATTAACGGTGAAATGAGCATTTTTAGACGAGGGTTCGTACATAGTATATGACACCTTCTGTCTAAAATTCAACGATGTAAATAACACCAAAAAATGAATGAACGAAAATTTCGAGTAAGTAAAACTTGATGCACTGTGAACCCGACTTTAACGACGGTTAGCCAAGACAACAATGAATCGATAAGTAAAACCAAATGTTGATAATTAGAAAATATCGTAACAACTGTCTCGTGCGAAAGTTAAGATCGTGACACCGGCTAGCAGAACATAGTGCTGAGAATGTGGATGTATCAGGCACAGAACGAAGTGGGTAGGGATGGAGTCTGGTTAATAATAGTCTTTGTTTAAAAAGCCTGTTTATTTATTTAATTTTTTTTTTATTGTTAGCTGGATGACAGAATTTAAAAGCGTGCGTGAGCGCGCGGCCACCCCTGTATGCCTGCGTGAGTAGGTCATGGAAGATAGAAGTAGTCAGGGTTTTTAGGAGAAGAAAAGATATGTACAGATCAGTATTTTTTCAATATCAGTATCAAGTGTATTTTGTTTATATCGATGTACGACTGACAGGTGGCCACTCTCAAATGAGTGCTCCTATTTCAGCATTCACTGATTTTGGGAAGGTGTATGGGTTTTAGTGTTTGTGATGATGTTAAATTTTACTGAAAAATATAACATGATGAAACTTTCGAGTATTGTTTCACTTTTGATTGGCTGATCGATTGATTTGGAAAAAGGAATGATTGATGAGCTTTATCTTTCGCAAAAGCTTAATGTTCGTAATTCCTCAGAAGCTGCTGGCCAGTGAAATGTAAGAATTCTCTAGAACAATCTAGACTGGATAATTAGAACAAACAAAATTATTGTTGAACGTGTTAGCTGGTTTGGATTGAGAGGAGAAAAAGAGAAGGGGGGCACTGAGTGTGTCTTAGGGCATAGAATAGCCCAGCACCTCCCATGGTGACGGGGACACAAAGGCAAAAATTCTTACGTGAGTTGCATACTTACCTTTGGCTGTTTTCGTTATCTCCGCATTACCGTCAGCACTCTGTAAGACAAAGAACGCTTTTAGTAGCACAGTACATTTGAACGTCCGTTTCAATGAAGTATAAAGAATTATTAGCAACACGTCATTAGCATCGCCACACCATTGTACAACATTCCACAAGCAGCTGTGTTATGAGCGCACTATACACCTGTAGTCAGTAAAGCACACACACACACAAAAAGGAGAAATAGCAGCGAGGAAGAAAGTTCTAGATTTAGGTGTCAAAGTGCACTCACTGTGATTTTGAGCTCGACACACCAGTGTACATAGTACGTGGTACTCGACTGGCACGCATAAGATAGGTCAGGATCCAGCATTAACAGGGCGTAAGTATTGGTTGCCTTGGAATGTCAAAAGTGTTTTAATAAGCAAGCATTCTTCTACTTATAAACAAAACAAAAATCTCAAAAACCCACTAATAAAATCGCAATATTCAGCAAATCAAACTTCCAGCTCATACCTCTTTTGGATGCAGTATGGGAGGAAAGTCAAAGAAAAACATCTTGCCCACATCTTACGACGCATATTGTTTACGTTATTTTTCTGCCAGGACATCTATGCCGCTGATTAATAACTACGATCCCAGGGGTAACCAACATCCTCAAAGTCCGGAAGCCGCTCTGTAACTACGGAGACAAGGTTTTTGTCCTTGGTTTCCTTCACATGTTGTTATCAGCCGGATAATTAACTCTAACCTTAATCCTAGATCCTAATCCTGAATCACCCTACCCCAGACACAAACTTATGCAAGTAACTTTAGATGTCTACGTGTCGACGTAAGGAACTTACACAATAAAAAAGGATATATATCCAGAAATATATCCAGAAGAAACAAACTTGGACACATAATGTAAAAACAAAATTATCGTAATAAAAATCTAGCCTATACAACATTAGAACTCAGTCGCTCGCGTTTGTCACTGCGCTACGCACACACAGAACCAAGCAAACAAACAAAACAGAAAAACGGTTAAACCCTAGAATTATAAAGTTATCGGCAAGTCAATAGGAAAAGTAAGTGGCTGGCAGAGGTTGGTGGAGTGTGTGGAGGTTGGGTGAGGATGAGAAGGCTTCAAACATTCCATCAGTGCCCAGCAGTCATGTTTGTGCTTCAACCCTCTTCGTGCACGTGTGCTTGTGTGCCTTTCGATCGCACGAAAAAAAAAAAAAGAAACATTTACAAAGAACGTGACATGAAATCCTAAGATTAAGACCTCTGAAAACGACGGCAGATTTTGTAAACCAACAGCGTTTCATTGCATTTTGCTTTCCAATCAAGCTGAATTCTCAGTAATCAAATAAATTACGGGACGGGTATGTTTTCAAGAAAAATATCTTTTTTTTCACGAAGCGGAATAGAGGCAAAAATAAAATACAAAGCTTTACCAGACACATACAGTTGAGTACGTGACTTCGATAATGTAACAAAACACCAAAAAACAATGGATGTTCACATTTTCGACTTTACGAAACCGGCTAGAAAGATCCCTTCAGTGGTTTTTGCAATAGCAGTTAGTCTACGTACGGTGCTGGACCAACCGGGCCATTTGATGGCTGGAGGTTTTGCCAGATTCATATCCGGAACCTGATTGCAGGAAACGTCCTTGCCCTCGTACAGGATCTTTAACGTGCATTTGACGTCCTGTTTGCCGGGACAAACCACATCTCCTGAACCATCAACTGACGAGACGGCGACAAAGACCACGAACAACAGCAATCCATTTCTCACCTGGAAAATTGAGGACAGTTTCACCGTCAAACAGCCGTTATATCTGCGGTTTTTTTGTTTTTGTTTGTTTGTTTTTTTTTTTTTTTGACTAAAGAGCAGCTGCTTGCTACATTATCATGTTCATAACTGTTATTATCCAGGGCATATTTCATTCTGCAGAAAAACCAAATACTGAATGAACCTATGACATCCGGGGTTACATTTGAGATAAATTAAGTGTAATGTTAATGATAGAAATAAACCGTATATGATATAACGCAGAGTCATGCTCATATAAAATCATATGCTTAGAGCTTGACACAAGCTAGATCAAAATATGGTATTGATGATGATGATGAGGAGGAGGAGGAGGATGTAGGTGGCACACGATGATGATGATGATGATGACGATGATGATGATGATGATGATTTTAGTTTAGAAGCATCCATAGTAACGTCATGAGCAACATAACCTAAATAGTTCTTGTCAATATTCACTCTCACTTTCTTCCAGCCAGCACTGGACATTTCTGTGAAGTTGACCAGCGCAACTCGAGGATCTGTATAAACAATGCTATAAATTTCGAGTTCAGCTCAGAAAAAAGAAAGAGGCACTTGAAGCGTTACGGCAACATAGCTGAGAACAGAGCACAATCCTGACACTGAGGAAGCCAACGCGACAGCAGGTCTGGAAACGTGTATGAATGAAGATAGAGGATGACACGAAAAGCATCTGTTACCAGACGACATCGCTGAAGCGCATAGATCCAGAATCTTATCTACAGAAAATGAAGCTAAGTATATGGTTCACAAATTACTAAATGGAAAACAGCATTGTCTACAATGTCAGTGAAGAGGCTCGTAGATCATGTAAAGTCAAAATCCCAAAGCAAGATGGCAAAGCGAAGATGAGTAGAAGACGCCAAAAGTCGACCTAGATCCATGGACGAGACGAAAACAAAAGAGATCTGGTCCTGCTCGCCCCCTACAAACACGGCGACCGTTACGACAAATGAACAAATGAATGAGGGAGCTGTATGGTGTTTATTTAACGTGTGACTTTGGTAAGAAGTAAAGAAATATGTATTGTGTTCTGTCTCATTGGCAATAGTTAATACTCAAATACCAAAGCAAAACTATAGTTACTGTGTCAGCCATGGTGTCAGCTGACGGATTGCAGACACTTCGCTGTCTTGAGACGCTGGTTTCTGCCCTTCCGAAACATCCAGGCTGTAGTCTCAGAAGAAAAGAAGGATGGGTCTTGGCATTTCTTCGATGCAGTGCTGGAAGAACTTGGCTTCCACACTGCACCGAATGACAAGTTGAAAGTTTTACGGAGAGGAAAACAGAGGCACGGATAGGATGTAAAAATGGCGGACCGGACTAAGTCCCCGTAACGCGTTTAAAACAAATGACGTCATCTATGTCATCATTCATTTTTGACGAAGCATTATGAAAACTAAGGGAGGAAAGATCAAGATTTTTCTATCAATGTATTTTATGTTGTCGAAAACGACCTTTTGTACCGAGAAAGAAGAGTGCAGAAAGGTTAATGTAAAGTTAAGTAAAAGTAAATATTTTGTAAAGGAACTTCTTTTTTTTTTTTTAATCGAGAGTAAACTAGCACGGAATATGAACCACATACGACGAACAATTTTGTGCTGTTGCTTTTGAAAAAAAAAAAAATGTTTCCCAGTGTTAAAAAAGAACACATCTAGACCTTACTACTTCCTTTTACCGTTCATAAACGACAATAAACATTACAAACAATTAAAGCGGCAACCATGACCGGCATCCCTTCTCCCTTCCCTTCTCCTTTTACCACTGGTTCCCCCACTTTCCAAACTCTTCCCATTCCCAACCTCCCTTGCCCCCTCCCCCACAGTGCGAAATCGCCTTAAGGTGGAAGCATTTTCGTTTTTAAATACAAGAACAAGAACAAACAATTAAAGCCGTGCATATTCCTTTAACTTTAGACCATGGAGTTTTACTTACATCGATTATGTTTACTCAATTTTATTTTTCTCTAAACATTTTCAAAAGGGATTGATGTTAATGCTCGCTGACTTATTATTTTCAATACATATTTATCCGGTTTCGTTGATGCATGACTTTGTTAATGTGCAGTGAGTTGTAGAGTCACCTAACCATTGAGTTTGAAGTTCTAAACCCATTCTGAACATGGGCAAAATGTCGAAGCGTCAAACCTCGATCTGACCCATTATATTTGCAAATGTAATATTAATGTATTGGCAAACAAGTTTGAACATTGTGACCGATAATTCAATTAATTGTTTTCGCGTGATCTTCACACACAACTTTGCCAAACATTCGACAAGGGCTTTTTGTCGTATCAGAAATGGTTGCTTCCCTTTAACCATGGAATTACAATGAACACTGCATTAAAAAAAATATGATGACCACATCCTTAAGTTTTCTCTCCCTAACAGCGACATTTCGTTGGATGTGAAAATTGCTGTCAGCGACCACGGCGCTGCGGTTTCATGCACATGCGTTTATTAAGAAAAGTTTTTATCCTCGAAGGATGAAAAATACTATTTTGTTGCAATACTTATAATGAAAACTTTGGGGGTAATTCTTTGTTTAAAAACATCTGTTTACTTCCAAAACACAGACACACAGCAGGTAGAGAGATCGCACATACATGAAAAATCTGCTTTCTTGCAAGTTTATTTTCACAGAGATTTGACGAATGCATTACTGAAGGTCTCAAAAGGCTCTCAAATATCCAATTAAAAATAAAAATAATGTTTGTATTTTTATGATAAATATTAACACAATCCCTTGTCCTCGCTTATAGCGCGTGACTAGCGAACCTCAAACTTGCGGAGGTCGTCTGCCCTGGGAAAGTTCGCCAAGTCTAAGGCTCGTACAGGAACTGGAAGCTTGCATCTGGGTTTTCTTGAAGACCCACACTTGCCCTGAAGTCTTCTAAACTGAAACCAGACCGCTTGTCAGGCACAGCTCCGGTCGGCAGAGAACTCGAAGACAGTCTGTACATCAGCAGCTGGTAGCGGTGTGTCCCTTGTGGAGGAGTTGGTGGAACGTAATCTGCATTTTAGGAAAAAGAAAAAAAAACAAAAACAAAAAAAACAAAAACAAAAAAACAAAAACAAAATTAATTTTTCCAAAACACATCACGATTATCTGTCTCATTTCGCTTTTTTATTTTCATATCGTCATAATTTAAATTTCCTGAAACAAAAGCTGTTTATCCGCCTCTATT
>SRHC01002972.1:36963-53352 GCA_004794325.1 Pomacea maculata | reverse complement strand
ATTCTTTCTTTTGTCCTATATACATGTATATATGAAATACAAGTTTTAATCAGATATCATATTGAGCGAAAACACTGGACAAATAAGTGAGCACAATATTTAATCAGTGAGCATACATTAGCCGCTGTTGCCACTGTTACATCAGTGCCGCAAAATGGCATCAATACGTGGATTTGCTATTCGAAATCAAGCATTTTCCCAATGACGACTAAAACAATGGCCAAATAGTTACAACAGATCTTTTATAACAGTAGCTCACGGGGAACAACATAATCTGTCAAGATATCAAATACCTTTGGGTTACCAAAACCGTGTCGCATACTATACAGGTATATTAGGAGTAGAAAGAGATACCTAGTTCACATGTCCTCAGAACCGATTACAATTGTCAAAAAATATTTTTAAAAAACATTATTTTAATACCACATTGTCCGCTAGCAAGTATGGACTTCTGTCTAGAATACAGCTTTTACTCTCTGCTAAATATTTTTTTACTAGTCTCACGGAAGCGCTGAGATTGAAAATAATAAACAAAAATATGAACACAGCTGTTAATTTGTGGACATGTATTGACAGCTGCGCCCACTGTCGCAAACGTTGTATACAGTCTGGGATCAACAAATTGGTATGGTACAATTAGTCGTATAATTTGAAACACGAACCCTGGTAATAATGTCGTGATGTAGATGATGGAGACGACGACTAACATGGAGGTGAGAGCCGCCTGTTGGCTGCTGATGTTACCGGAGGTCAACGTTGACCTTTGTCGCCATGACCTCGCTGCTCTCAGCTTGTGGACAGTTATAGCGGTACTGACACACACTGTCACAAAGCTCGCGATGCGTAGAACTAATTCAAGAACAATGTTAAGCACTAATCTGACTAATACACTATTTTGCTGATAGAATGCTGTAGTAGCAAACGACCATATCGTTTTGTCTAGCAATGTTGAAGATTGAGGCTTGTATGAAAAGGTGTATAAAAGATAACTACCTAAGAACACAAACAAGCACGTGCCGAGTACAACCGCCAAGGTTCTCGTCGGTATACAGGTAGCGGCGGTTAGGGGATAGACGACACACACGCATCTCTCCACCGCGATGACTACGTTGATAAAGCTAGAGGTCGCTCGAAAAGCATAGAGAAACGATCCTATAGAGGTCATAGTCTTTACATAATATTCCTCTCCGAGAAATGTGTCATAGAAAGTAATAAATGACTTTATGGAGTTTATCGTGAAGGAACACAACAGGTAGCAGACATCAGTGAGCGCGAGAGAGAAGAGACATAAGTTCATTCGGTCTTGTAGTCCCTGTCGCCAGAACACCAGGCAGTTGATGACGTTTCCTGGGATTCCAATGACACACACCAGTGTTGTCACACCAGCAAAGAAAACTGTTTCTACTATCTCTCGCATCTCCTTGTCTGAGGTATCATAGAAAACGTTCTTTGTATATGGTATGCCTGTCACAAAATTTATCTTGTCCATTGTTCTTTTTTTCTGACTTGAAAGAGTTAAGAGTAAAATGAAGACTATGAAACTCTTGTATCGTGTTTTCCAAATAATAGCATAAGTCTCAAAAAGCCATAATGGTAATAAAGGGTGAAATAGAAAATTTTGTATTTATAGTTGTGAAAATCGTAAGGAGATACATTTGAGTAAGAATAAAAGGAAAAAAAGGTTCGTAACTGCACTGAATATTCTTAAAACAAATATCGTCTAACGGGAATTTAACTCGAATCACAGGTCAGTACCGTTGTGTATTTACTTGTTTGGTTTCTAACATTATTCATAAGACTTCAACACTTTTTAAACTTATTATATACGTTAAAATAGACGTATTTAAAGAATTCGAGAAATTTACTTTTTTTTTTTTTGAAATATACAGATGGTTCAGAAAAGACTCTTAAAACTCTAACTAAGAAAAAAAAGCCACATGCAAGCAAGCACAAATGCACGTACATCTATTTCTAGACATATTTACAATGCAGAAAAAAAGAAAGGAATGTGTCTTTTTCAGTTGTATTTTTTCATCTTAACCCGTAAGATTTGTTTAGTTTGCAAGTCCCATCGCTAAATGTCTCTAGAAAAGTGTCTGTTTAACAACGTGTTAAAAAACCCATCTACCTGTTAACTTCAACAGGACCTAACGATGAGACTGATTTTAGTGTTTCAAATATTATGTCTTTTTTCGCTTGTCATTTCTAGAAAATAAACACACGTAAAACAAGTAAAAAATATTTTGCATTTTTACTTATATCTGTTTGCATCAAAAAGTTTTTTTAGGCATTGAACTTAGTCGTCTGCTGTTAAAGGACGTCGATAAGCGCTGCATGTGTCAACGAGGAGGAGTACGGGTAGTCATGCAGTGTGGTGGGGGCCACATCAACCTTAACATTACACTGTATAATAGTTGCTTAGTTCCTAGAGACTCCTGTGTGTGTGCACAGGTAGAATATCTTCTGAACTGTTGAGTGTGCGATGTTACATCACTTCACTATGTACTTTGCACTAGCAGCTGAAACAAGTGAGTGAGCGCCAACGGCTCTATGCGTGTGTGTTTGTGTGTGTGTCCACACAGATGGGCTCACAATGCTCACCAAAAATATTTTGATAGTAAATAAAGAAGTCATTAAGGAATACACAGCGACGAAGGATAGCTCGCATGTCTTTGTGGAATAGCAAAGGATTCGATGTGAGGGAGATAGATGTATCTTTGTTTCTTACTTTGTAAAGGTAATTTTAAGATATTTTGTAAGAGCTTAAAAGAAGTTTTTCATAGTTTAAAATGCTACAATCTGTGTGAAAGAGACTTAAAGGTAGCGGATGTAACGTTAACTAAGTTTATAATGTACATGTGGGAGAGGACATTTGAGTGATGTGTAGTAATGGCAAGCTTCTCATCCGTTTGCACGTGTGAGAGAATTTTTCATCTGTAACTCTATCTTTGTGTGAGCGCGAGCACCGGAAGTACAGACTCGGTAATGCTTTCATAGAGCGAGACAGTCGACGGGCACTACATAGATGACGTAGGTACGGTGACGTCAATTCCCCCATCTGTCGTCTGCTTATCCAAGTTGCACACATTTTATAAAATTACAACAAAAAAAAAATTAATTCAGTAGTGTCCAGTTCGTTCAAGTCCAGTTTATTAGCAGCACACAATTCCTCACCCGATGCTGTTGGAAGACAATAAAAACTTAAAACCAAGAAAACCCAAACCCGGTTCAGTAAACAACCTCTCCGAAACTGAACTCAATAGTGAGCAATGGATCGTACCCGAGCCTCACTCTCGTCTGCTAAATAGGATGGACAGAGCATTGAATTGCTGACGTCCGTCTATATGAAAGTTCAGACACTGACTCGATATTTACATGTTCATGCACGCTGATTGAAAAGAATATCGTGCTTTTTTCATGGATCATCATCTTAGTTGTACTGTGTGTGTTCTGGGGATGTAACCCATCCCTCCACAGACACCGCCACCCAACTACTTTTCTGAAGCATCAGAAATGTTTCTGTGGGGTTTTTTCTGCGTTTTGCAATCGAAAATATGTGTACAGCCTGATATTATCACCGGTAGATATGAACAAATGCCTCGCTTCCGCGCAAATTATGCTTTTCGTACAATCCACGAGAACGGACTAAACTACGTGAATTACCTGTAGTGAACCTTGCACACATACACATACAGAAACCTAACCAGATACTTTGAAACCTACTTAATACAGTCCTTTGCTTCTCTTTCAAACTTTAGTTAAGTTTAGACGAGACACTTGAGAACAACTCTTACGCGACACCATTGTGAAGACTGTGAAGAAGGCACTATAATATCAGTGTATTATTTGTACCATCGGCTGAAAACGTAGAGAAAAAAAAACCCTTCATTAATCTTTACTAGTCTTTACAAGGCATTATACAAGACAGACATTCTTCTTTGGCTCAGATATAATTAAATTCATATATATATATATATATAGAAACATAAGATTATATATATATAAACATACCCAAAGCCCTCATTCAGAGTGTCGAGCTCATTAACAAACGTGAATGGTTCAGTACCCTCTTGTCGGTTTTTTTTTTCTTTTGTCGTAAATTTATATATAAAATACAATGTTAACCAAAACGTACAGTGAGAAAAATTATTAAAGAAATATGGAGACACATTATTTAATCAGTGAGTATAAATTAGTCTCTGAGCTCACTGTTACATGAGTGTCGCAAAATGGCATCAATAAGTGGATTAGATATAAAAAGTAGAAGATTATGCCCCGTGAAGATTTAAAACAATGGTCAACTTGTAACATTTGATTTGTTATACAACAGCTGAGGGAAAATAATCTGTAAAGATAGCAAATGTCTGTGTTAAAAAGAAACCAGTGTCGCATACTAAACAGTGATCTGAAATTACGTGTAGAAAGAGATATCTGGTTCACATGTCCTCCAAAAACGATAAGAACTGTTAAAATATGAAAACCTTACTTTCATGCCCCATTGTCAGCTGAAAAATACAGGAAACAAGCTTTTGTCTAAATCACAACTTTTACTTTCCGCAAAATATTTTTTTACTTGTCTCGCGGAAGCGCTGCGATAGAAAATAATAAACAAAAATGTGAGCACAGCTGTTAATCTGTGGACATGAATTGACAGCTGCAGCTACTGTCATATAAGTTGTGTACAGTCGAGAACCAATAAAAGAGTCTGGAAGAAATAGTCGACTCATTTGAAACGCGAAGCCTGGTAATAATGTCGTTATATAAAGGATGGAGACGACGACTAACATGGAAGAGAGAGCCGCCTGTTGGCTGCTGATGTTACTAGAGGTCAACGTTGACCTTTGTCGCCATGACCTCGCTGTCCTCAGCTTGTGGACCGTTATTATGGTACTGACACACACTGTCACAAAGCTAGCCATGCGTAGAACTGTTTCAAGAAAAATGCTAAGCACTAGTGTGACTAATGCACTATTTTGCTGATAAAATGCTGTAGTAGCAAATAACCACTTCGTTTTGTCTAGCAGTTTTAAAGATTGGGGTTTGTTTGAAAAGGTGTATAAAAGGTAACCGCCATAGAACAGAAAGGAGCACGTACCCAATAAAACTCCCAAGGTTCTCGTTTGTATACAAGTAGTGGCACTGAGAGGATAAACAACACACGCGCATCTCTCCACCGCGATGACGACGTTGATGAGACTAGAGGTCGCACGAGAAGCATAGATTACAGACCCTACAGAGGTCATAGTCTTCACATAATATTCCTCACCTAAATCTTCGTCATACAAAGTAACAAACGACATTATAGAGTATACGGTGAAAGAACACAGCAGATAGAGCAAATCACTCAGCGCGAGAGAGAAGAGACACAAGTTCATTCGGTCTTGTAGTCCCTGTCGCCAGAACACCAGGCAGTTGATGACGTTTCCTGGGATTCCAATGACACACACCAGTGTTGTCACACCACCATAGAAAACTGTTTGTACTACCTGTAATATCTCCTTTCCTGTGGTATCATAGAAAACAGTCTTCGTATCTGGTACATCTGTCACAAAATTTACGTCGTCCATTGTTATTTTCCTTGTGTGTGTTGTTCATAACGAAAATAACAATCGAGGATAACTGTATGAAACACATACGACACAATCTTGCCGGTAATATGAATATTTCTGACTTGTTTTACTTTGTCTTTTATTCTGGTAATCTGAGTGTAGATTAAAGTTAAAAATATAAAATTTTTGTATCGTATAAATTAATATGAATATTACTTTGAAACATCAAGTTGCATTTGGAAAAATATATCTCTCGTGTTCTGATCTTCATACTAAAAAACATCAGTATATACAACCATGTGAGCATGGATATAAAAAAAAACTAAAATAATCTTGCAGGAAAAGTTATTGAATTTGGGTTGTGCATATATTCTGCTTTAAAATTTATAGTTATACGGTCTTTGAAACTCTTTTATCGTGTACACCAAATATAAGCATTAGTCTGAAAAAAATCGAAATGATATTTAATGGAGAATTACAGAATTTTATATTTATATTTCTGAGACATATTTAAGGAGAGTAAAAGTAAATAATAGGTGATAGCACTGATCACTTTTTTAAGCAAATATCTTCTAGCAAGAATTTAACTCAAAACACAGGTTAGCACTGTTGTTCGTGTATTTACTTGTTTGGTCCCTCACATGATGAGTAAGACTGCAATACTTATCTTACTATATAAATAAACTTAAGATATTTTTAAAACAAATCAAAAATTTACTTTTTTTTAAAATACAGATGGTACTGTAAAGACTCTTTAAACCAAAACTGAGGCAAAAAATACATATGCAAGCAAGCAAGTTTAATAGCAGCGATGCACAAATATGCGTACATTCACGCACAACATCTATACACACAGATATATTGACTTGGAAATGAAAATAGCGAGTATTGTGTATTCCTTTATTTGTATTATTTACTCTTTAGCCCAAAGAATTCCTCAAGCTTTAAAATCACATCCCTCTATTTCTCTAAAATGTTCCTGTTTAATCACGTGTTCGAATCTTATCTACTTGTTTATTTCAACAGCACCTATAGCGGAGCCTGATTTTAGTGTTTTTAAATTATCAAACGTTATGTCTTTTTTGTGCACGAGATGTAAACAATGACATTTCGCTTGTTATTTCTAGACAATAAGCGCACGAATAGGGATTTTTAAAAAATACGGCATTTTACTTATAGTTATATACATCCAAACTTTTTTTTTCGAGCAGTTCGCTTTATCATTTGCTGTAAAAGATTATGGAAGAGCATTGCACATGTCAATGAAAAGGGAAACGGCGGGGAATGTAGTTCGGTGGGGCCATGCCACCTAAAGACTGTATAATTACTGGAATAGTTGCTTAGTTCCTAGAGACGCCTAAGGATCGCGTGTGTGTGAACAGGTAGGATATCCTCCAAACTGTTGAGGTGCGATACTACATGTCTTTACTGTGTACATTTACACTGGCAAATGAAACAAGTCAGTGAGTGGCAATGGCTCTATGCGTGTGTGTGTGTGTGTGTTTGTGTTGTGCTTGTGTTTGTGCGTGTGTGTGCGTCCAGGCAGATGGGCTCACGACGCTCACCGCACCACTTTGAGAGTAAATAATGCAAATTCATTATGGAGTAGATAGCGAGGAAGGGGATAGCTCGCATGTCTTTGTGGAATAGCAAGAGATTCTTTGTGAGTGATATATCTTTATTTCCTGCTTTGTAACGGTAATTTTAAGATATTTTTTAACACCTTAAAAGCTACAATTTTTATAGTTTAAAATAAAATAATAATTCGTGTTAAAGGTAACGGGTGTAACGTTAACTAAGTTTGTAATGTACATGCGAGAGCGAACGTTTGAGTGATGTGTTGTAATGGAAAGCTTCTCATATGTTTGCTCGTGTGAGAGAATTATTAATCCACATTAATCTGTAACTCTTTGTGTGGGCGTGAGCACCGGAAGTACAACTCGGTATTGATTTTTTATAGCGCGACAGTCAACGAGCATTACATAGATGACGTGTCAGTTATGTACGTACTGTGACGTCAGTCCCCATCTGTCGTCCGCTTATCCAAGTCGCACACATTTTATCCAATGCGGGGAAAAAACTTTTCGTAGTGTCCGATTCGTTCAAGGCAGTTTATTAGCAACACAAAATTCCTCACACGTCGCTATTAGAAACCAAGACAAAACTTAAATACAAAAAAGCCAAACCCGTTTCAGTAAACAACCTCTCCGCAATTTGAGTGAAACAGTGAGCGATGGATCGTACCCGAGCCTCACTCCCGTCTGCTTACTGAGATCGACCGAGCTTTGAGGTGCTTACAGAAAAAAAGGAACATATCTTTTCTTTTTTTACAGATAAGTTATTTCATGAGCATCTATGTAAGTTAGTTATCACAGTAAGTTAGAATTTTTGTAAAAAAATTCCTGTGTACATAAAATTAATATTTTTTGTAAAGACTTTAAAATGTCCGATTTGATTACATTACATTTAGTTACCTATTCAGATTAATATTTGGTTTTCTTTTCCACAGACTAAGGGATTTTGCATAAAATTTGTCTGTGTGTGTGAGTGTTGTAAAACTCACTAGTATAGAGAACACTCGCGTATCAGCAGTAAGGATGAAGTTAACAATATACCATTATTATTAATAATGTTTTAATGTGTATGACAAAGGTGTCGGTAAATAATATATCATCAAACATTAGAATTATACTCGTAGTCGCAACAATTTTTCTTCTTAGGTTCAAAGTTTCGTTTGTGGTTTAGAATCTTTGTTCCTGCAGTTTATGATTCCAAAGCCACGTTTGTCTTTACGTCCGTGAATTATGGTGGCATCCAATGATCTTGATAGGTACTGTAGGAAACTTTACAGGTAGTACATTACAGAATCCCCAGAAAGGTGAAAAGGAATTTTACTTTGAGCGCGAGCTGAATCTGACGGTTTATATGTATACAATCAAAATGAGTAATTGGGATGTTGGTATAACGTGTGTTATCGTTTTTTTCTCCAAAAATACACCCGTGGTTAACGAAGTAGGTTAGTTAAATAATGACGAATTATATTTACCTAAAGGTTAGGACGTAGACAAAATTAACTATAATAAAACTTTGAGACTTTGATACATTTTAGATAAAAAAAATGAAAATGTGGATTACCAGCACTAAAAGCTGTTGTTATAACAAGATGTTTAGTTAAAAATGTTATGTCTTTTATGCTTGCTAATGCGCTCTCGCCAGCTTTCTAGGAAAACAGGTGTTTAATGTCGAGCCCGACAAACGCCCAGTAAACAAACAGTGAGGTGAAGAATGATTTACCTATGTAGAATAGGAACCGATCGAATCTATTATTTTTCAAAGAAAGCCAAGTAAAAAAAACTATATTCCCTAAGTTTATAGTCTCGAAAGAATGGAGGATGGGTACTATTTAGTCTTTTTCATTTCGTTCACAAAAATATAGTATAATTAATAACTTATAACGAGTGACCGATGCTTAAATATGTATGTGTGTTATATGTGTATGCAGGGTAATTGTTTAGGTTCTACTAACTCCAAGTTGTAGAGTGCCAGAATGGGCTTTGGTCACATACCACAAATGAAGTACATATATATATATATAACCCGGTAGTATTATTTGCTGATATCGTAGAGTTAATATTCTTGTCTAAAACACTATTCTACTTTTTATAAAATAGCATGTTTAAGGTTTGTCGGAAGCGTTGCGAGCAAAAATAAAAAATAAAGACGTGAACACAACTGTTAATCTGTTCAACTGAATAGACCGCTGCGTTCACTGTCATAGCAGTGGTGTACAGTCGACGAGTAGTAAACACGTTTGGTAGAAATAGTTGAACGATTTCCCACGTGACGGATGGTGATAATGTCGCGATGTAGATGATGGAGACGACGACTAACATGGAGGTGAGAGCCGTCTGCTGGCTGCTGATGTTACCGGATGTCAACGTCGTCTGTTGTCGCCACGTCATCGCTGCTCTCAGCTTGTGTACAGTTATAGCGGTACTTACTATCACAATCACAAAGCTAGCCATGCGCGGTACTGTTTCTAGAGAGAACAGAACTACTCTAATTATTGCACGGTTCTGTGTATAAAAAATTGTAGGAGCGTATGACCACTGCGTTTTCTCTATCAATTTTATAGACTGAGGCGTGTATGAAAAGAAGTATAAAAGGTTACCACTCAAGAATAGAAATGAGCACATACCCAGGAACACTCCCAAGGTTTTTGTTTGTATACAAGTAGCGGCACTGAGTGGATAAACAACACACACACATCTCTCCACCGCGATGACGGCTCCAATGAAGCTAGAGGTCTCTCGAACACTAAAGAAAAAAAAATCTATAGAAGTCAAAGTCTTGGCATGGTATTCCTCACCTAGAACTTCGTCATACAAAGTAATAAATGACATGATAGAGTATATTACGAAGAAACACAACAGGTAGAAGAAATCACTTAGCGCGAGAGAGAAGAGACACAGGTTCATTCGGTCTTGTAGTCCCTGTCGCCAGAACACCAGGCAGTTGATGACGTTTCCTGGGATTCCAATGACACACACTAGTGTTGTCAGACCAGCAAAGAAAACTGTTTGTACTATCTGGAATATCTTCATATCTGTGTCATCGTAGAAAACGTCTGTCGTATTTCGTAGATTTGTTACAAAGGTTACCTCGTCCTTTGTTGAATTTCTCTCAATGTTAGTCATGAGGAATGTAGCAATAAAGCACACCTATATGTTCGGAGGACCATTGCATGTAAAATCAAGATATTTATAATTTTGTCTTTTATTTTACTATTGAATTTATATCATCGCATGGCCGTTAGAGATATTTTATCGGATACATTCACTATTTACAGTAGCCTAAAAAATACAAAGGCCTCATGGAAAGATGGATAAAATACTTTTTTTATAATTCTAAAAAAATAGATGGAAGAAGCTACATTGATCTCAGCTTGCATAAAAAAGTAGCATGGTTCTTATTTTTACTGAACATTTTAAAAGCAAATATCTTTTAAAACGTATTTAACTTTTCAAACTGGTCAACACATTTACATATTTGTTGGTATTTATGGGTCGTATACCACAAAATAGTAGAAAATATATTTTTGTCTTAAAAAATAAGATAGACCAGGCATGATTTAAATTTAATGTTAAATGAACAATGTAAAACACACGCGCGCGCACACACACACACACACACAGATATCAACAAAGTCATATTCGTTGTTACGCACATGTCAAAAATGGTCGCCACCTATTTTTTTTTATTATGTTGACATGCGAGAATCGCTAAAACTTATCAGTGGGTAAACCCTCACGTTCTTGTTGGAAACTTTGTGTTTAATCGTGTCTTACAAACGCCCAGTGAACAAACATACGCGTTAGCTTTTGCGTCGATTTTAATACTTTTCATATGAAGCAAATTAACCTAACATTTGCCAGGAAGCTTTGCAACTGAAGTACACATCAGGTAAAAGCCGTCAACAGGAGAATCTTGTATTTGTTGTACTTGATAACTCCTGTTA
The DNA here is from genome assembly GCA_004794325.1 of Pomacea maculata. Classification (NCBI taxonomy): domain Eukaryota; kingdom Metazoa; phylum Mollusca; class Gastropoda; order Architaenioglossa; family Ampullariidae; genus Pomacea; species Pomacea maculata. Next base: position 42,285 of record SRHC01002972.1, on the reverse strand, counting down.
GTTTGCGCACCATAAAAGTCAGGCTTTAAATGTGAGACGAAAAACGTGTGATTACTACTCACTGCCTCTTTCCTACACACCGCGTCATAACGCCGGGTACTACACGCTCACAGGATGGGTAGCATCATGACACACGTCGCTCTGTGCGTAAATAGATGAATACATAAGGGAGGAAACTACTGGAACATTTATGAATTGTACCTCCATGGATCACTTCCCATTAACGTTTTCTTTTCATCGTGAGATTACTTCCTCCGTGCATGTCAAAGTTCACATGTAACCCGTTATAAGTGGTAAGTAGGAAACTCAAGTTCATTTATAACATGCGGTGTAATTTTAGGATTGTATGTTCTGTTTTTTAGAGGGATTGGGGAACTTTTATCAAAGTTGCTTTACCAGATTCACTTAACTTTAAGGTAGGGCATACTTAAGACTGTCACGGTTTTGTGCAAAGTTAAACTGATTGCTGGAGCCGTCAAAAAAATCTTTTCTAGCCTTTTGTGTAGTATTGGTAATTAGAAAAAAAACCATTACATTATATGATAAATGCAATTGTTTAATCTACAAGGGAAATTAAATGGTGGGGAGTAAATTTCACACAACTCAAATCAATATATATCTATAACTAAAAACTACAAAATAATTGTTGCGTAACGCGACCGGGCGTCGCTGGACTTATTCTCACAGACACGCTCACAATCACACAAGCAGACTCTCTTACACCCGACGCGAGCAACGAAGCAAATCGCTCCACAGTGAACAGATAAACACACACATAGGGATACTACAAAAGTATGTATTTAACAGTGGTAAAGAAAAAAATGTTGCCGACCAACTTAGCAGGAAAAATTCAAAGTAAATCAACTAACAATCGCAATGAAGAGCCCCACCGCCAATGGAAATACTGTAAACACACATACAGTGGAACCTCGGTTAACGAACTTAATCCGTTCTGGAAAGCTGTTCGTTATCCGAAATGTTTGTTATCCGAAACAATTTTTTCCATAAGAAATAAAGGAAATAGATTTAATTGGTTCCCAGCCCCTGTTGACTCGCTAATATTTGAAAGTTACAGGCTCTATAGGTATTTGTTTTAATGAGAACAGTTATAATACAATATAAATGGAGTTAAATAAACATAAAAACATTAACGAAAGCATCTAAACATCAGAAAACTTGCTGTTTTGACGGCGTTGGTGGAAGCAGGTGTGGGGAGGAAGGGTGGAATTACTGCTTTGATTCCCCCTCCATGAGCACACGTGACATTATAAAATCGGGGGTGACTTCCTTTTTCTGTCGCTTTGCGGTTGAAGGAAAAAAACTTTCCAGTGTCTGTTCCTTCTGACTTTTTTGTAAAACTCTTCGTTATTACGCCATCACATATCCGACAGACGCATGCCACCTTCATACTTTGAAATCATTTCCTTTTTCAATTCATTTGTTGGCCGCTTCCTTGTCATTACCTCACTACTATTAATTGCTCTTAATCTTCTTAGGAGCCATGATTGAGGATTATCTTATTAAAATAAAGCACAACAATCACTAAATAAGAAGGATGCTCATAGAAAAGGAACGACTTATCGTAACTCGAGCGCGAATGATGACATGCTGGTCGGTCACGTGTGGTCAACGTGGCTGTTCGTTATCCGAAATTTTGTTCGCTATCCGAGACAAACTTTTAACGAAATTTTTGTTCGTTAACCGAAATATTCGCTATCCGAGGCGTTCGCTAACCGAGGTTCCACTGTACAAGTAAACACTTCTGTAATACAAGTAGACTAACAGGTGCCCGCGTAGTCCAGCACCGCTTAGAATCGCTAACACACTCAATCTTAGTCACTAATAACAAATCATCACATTAAAAATAAAAACCCCACATGACAAAAATTTAAGAACTAAAGAACAAAAATTGTAAAATCTCGTTCAATGTTTAGTAGTCTTTAAATATAAAATTTCTATATGATCTCCACAGATATGTAAATTCTGTACACAAACACGGAGTTTAAAAATGACCCTGTTGAATAATTTACTGATATTTTAGAAGCGATAAGTTTGTCTACAACGAAGTTTCAACTTTTGTTAAATATAATTTTAAAAGTCTCTCGAAAGCGTTGCGAGCGAAAATAATAAACGAAAATGTGAACACAACTGTTAATCTGTTCAAATGGGTAGACAGCTGCGCTCACTGTTACACCAGTGATGTATAATTGAGAGTTAGTAAACAAGTCTGGTAGAAATAGTTGAATGATTTCCCACATCACGGCTGGCAATAATGTTGTGATGTAGATGATGGAGATAACGACTAGGGTGGAGGTTAGCGCCGCCTGTTGGCTGCTGATGTTACCGGATGTAGAGGTCGACTGTTGTCGCCATGACCTCGCTACTCTCAGCTTGTGTACAGTTATAGTTGTACTGACACTCACTATCACAAAGCTAGTCATACGTAGAATTGTTCCAAGAAAGAAAAAACCTACTCTAATTATTTCACTATTTTTTTCAAAAAAGAGTGTTTTACCAAATGACCACTGCGTTTTTTCTAGCAATTTCGAAGATAGAGGCTTATATAAAAAAGTGTGTAAAAGATTACCACTAAAGAGAAAAAACGAGCACGTACCGAGGAAAAGTCTCAAGGTTCTTGTTTGTATACAAGTAGCGGCACTGAGTGGAAAGACAACACACACACATCTCTCCACCGCGATCACGACGGTAATAAAACTAGAAGTCTCTCGAATAGCATAGAAAAAAGATCCAAAATAGATAAAAGTCTTGACAAAATATTCCTCACCTAGAGCTTCGTCATAGAAGGTATAAAAGGACATTACAGAGTATATTACGAAAAAACACAACAGGTAGAAGACATCAGTGAGCGCGAGAAAGAAGAGACACAAGTTCATTCGGTCTTGTAGTCCCTGTCGCCAGAACACCAGGCAGTTGATGACGTTTCCTGGGATTCCAATGACACACACCAGTGTTGTCAGACCAGCATGGAGAACTGTTCGGACTGTCTGTCGTATCCCCACACTTGAAGCATCGTAGAAGACATTTTCTGTACACGATACATATTCTGAAAAAGTTACTTTGTGTGATGTTTGGTTACTCTCGTTGTTCATCATGAAGAGCATAGTAACAAAGAAAAATAAAAACTGAAATAAATTGACAACAACTGGTAAAACTAAGATATGTGAAATGTCGGCTGGTATTTTGCTTTAGAATTTATATCAGCACAGGTCCCATAAAGTTGTGTACGGGGTATATTAACTTCATTTACATAAATCTGGAAAAACACAACTTGACCTTAAAAGAAAATATTTCAAATGTTATTTTTAAAATTCTGGAAATTGTTCGCCGGGTCTTCTCTAAAATGCAATGAAAAAGAGCTATCAGCCAGTATTGTGATGTTGACATAACAGTTTTGCTAAAACTGACAGATGCGTGGCCCCCAACTACTTTTAGGAAACTGTGTAATCACGTATCCGACAAACGCCTACTAAACAAACATTCCTGTTTGCTTCTAGATATGACTGCAGAGGGGTGCCTCCTTTTAATGCTTTAAAAAATAATCAAAGAAACCGTACATTTGTTAACAAAATTTGCAACCTAAGTACACATAATGTGAAAGTCGTACAATTCCAATCGTGTGTTTACTGCCTACAGAGCACTCAGTAAATGTCGTCTGGCTATAACTCGTACAAACATTACATTACATTTTTTAAAGCAGGGTTAGTTTTTTATGTGCTCAGTATTAAAAAAGAACTGTATGAACGGAAATACAGTGAGCATGCACTTGTGTGTTGGGGGGAGGGAGAGGGGGGATCGGTGGGGTGTTAACTTAGAACTGCGCAGTATAAGAAAGCGAAAACATGCGATTCGTTAGAACGAAGAAAATGTTGACTGCTCACAACAATTCTTTGTGCTTCAAGACCGTCCAGTCGTCTTGCTTTCGAGCTGATTTTTCATGTTACTAGACTAACCATGTCTGTGTATATGATGGAGAGTTGTGATTACCCTGCCAAGTCATTTTAACTTCGTATTTTTTTTTAACATTTTGAGTCTCTCAGAACTTTGTAACGGGTTTATATTTTTTAGTGCATCAATGAAATATGGAACGTGGGGGTTAATTTGTTCCTCACGCTAAAAGCAATTTTTAAAAAAAAGCGCTATTTCTTTTCCTAGATAGATATATAGATATACAGATGTAGGAAAATATAAAATCTGAAAAGTCTTTACAGGAATTGTGTATGTGTTTTCACATATAAATTATGCGACACATAAGGTACAGGAAGTCAAAAGTATAACACAGTGTGAAACATTCTCATAAGGGTCGTGTCCTCGCGGTGAGCTTTTGTTTTGTCATAAGATTACTTCTTTTCACTTTTGTCCTTTCAAGTTGAATTTCACGTGTTTCTCTTTTGAATGTGGTGGGTAAGATTCTAGTTTATATGTTGCGGAGTAATTTCGAGTGCTAGCTAGATAATTCGTCTTTTTTTCAATACGACGGAGCAACCTATACACAAAGTAAGTTCATACCCAATATTCACTGAGATACCTGAGACTGTCAAGGTTTGGGGTTGAATCTGGTTTCTGTAGATGATATCCCTGTGTTATCTAAATCCAAAAAATAAACATCCATTTGGTAATCGGTAACTCTTCTTGTTCTGCGCGTGAAAAGTGTTTACACCTACCAGGGCTTCTGCTAAGACTAAATTCTTTGGGGTCCCAGGGAACCCTTCTTCAGATTTTTAAGGGGTCCCTGTTCTTCGCCCAAATTGGAATGGGACCCCATTGACGAAAATTGAAGGGGTCCTCCGAACTTTCAATGCGTACTGTACGTAATTTTTTGCGTAAGCAGAAGCCCTGACCTACAGTTGAGTTTGTACTGTTTTATGTTTGGCCTTTTTATAAATAATTGACAGAATTCTATCTCTACAACGGTTAAATGTGTGTGTACTCGTCTCGTGGACGTATGTGTGTGTGTGCGCGACTGAAGAACCGAATTCCTTGAATGTCTTTATTTGCAAATCTGTTTGTCATATGTTCCTAATATTTCCTTGGTTGTCAAGAATTTACAACAAATGGTCTCTCTTTCTGTATAATGATGCTGAAAGATAACTACGGAAAGCATTTTTAGAGAATGTTACAATATTCTGATAACCATGCGGTATAAGGTACATTGTCGTCTTCACTAAGTACCATTAAACAAACATCGTTAGGCTCACTGATACAATCTTTAGGCTTGTTGTCTGTTATTAATACGGTTTAGTTCGTCAGAAGCGTTTATTAGTGTGTACGAGTGAGAGAAAGCGTGAGCACGCGCACAAGTAG
>SRHC01002972.1:0-36423 GCA_004794325.1 Pomacea maculata | reverse complement strand
GGTGAGATTTCAGTTTATTTTCAATTTTCCGTTTTCTTATTCAAAAAGACAAAAGAATCATTCTGTCAATACAAACTTTACTCTTAAGACGTAAATGTGAATATTTCTAGAATAACTAGCTAAAGCAAAGAGCTACTTGTGTAGGCCAGCAAATGAAAGTTAACGAATGTGACAACGGTGTCGTTCCATAAAATAAAATATAAAATAAAATATAAAGCAATATTTAAATCTGTAACCATATTGGCTTGTGTACAGATATTTATAAAAGGGTTATTTTAAAAAAAGTAACAGAAATATGATGATCACATCGTGTTTGGAAAAAAGATTGCGTTTTCTTGCTGCTTTAAAATATAATCATAGTATTAATGAATAGTATTTTCGAAACATCAAAATAAAGAATTCGTCTAAACAGATTTTAAAATACTATAGTTGATTATTATCATTGAATCTGTCCTACACGAGTATCGAAAAACTTAAAGATATGTTTCTTGTAGACTTTTGCTTATCAAAATAAAATCTTTGTATAAAATAACTTTCTTCCATCCTTATCTTTTTATTTCATTAATTAAACAAAGAGATAACTATTTTGTGTCTCTTACAGACGTTTAAAAAACAAAAGGCAACAAAAAAAGCAAGTGTCAAAAACAATGTGTCTAATGTCTATAAACTATAACACAAATAAAATTTTGTTTAAACACAGTTTTTAAGCCCTGTTAACAACTTTTTAAACGATTTACGAAAGCCTTTCGAGAGAAAAAAATAAACGAAAATATGAACAGAACTGTTAATCTGTAGACATACATTGATCGCAGCGTCAACTGTCCGAAAGGTGTGGTATACACGGAGATCCGAATGCCAAGGTGGTAGCCATAGCTGAACGATTTCCCACGTAACGACTGGCAATGAAGTTGTAGTGTAGATGATGGAGACGACGACTAGCATAGAGGTAAGAGCCGCTTGTTGACGACTAATGTGACTGGATGTCACGGTCATCTGTTGTCGCCACTTCATCGCTACTTTCAGCCTATGGACAATGACAGTGGTGCTGACACTAACTATAACAAAACAAGAGATGCGAGCCATCGACTCCAGGAAAATATTATAAAATATTAGTTTAAGTATACTATACTCTTTAGAAAAAGTTGTATCAGCGAACGACCACTGTGTTTTTCCTAGCACGTTTGACTGTTTAGGTCTCAGTAAAAATGGAAACGAGAGACCGATACTAAACAAAAGTACAAAGCAAGTACCCAGTAAAGCACCCAATGTTCTCGTTCGTACACAAGTAGCGGCTCTGAGTGGAAAGACAACACAAACACATCTCTCCACTGCGATCACGGCGTTAATAAAGCTCGAGGTCTCTCGAACAGTAATGATTAAACAACCTAAAGAGAACGCGGACTTCACGAAGTATTCCTCACCTAGAGCTGTGTCATACAAAGTTATAAATTGATTCACAGAATAAATTGTAAATGAAAACAACAAGAAAAATAAATCACTCAGCGCGAGAGAGAAGAGACACAAGTTCATTCGGTCTTGTAGTCCCTGTCGCCAGAACACCAGGCAGTTGATGACGTTTCCTGGGATTCCAATGACACAAATGAGTGTGGATAGACCAGCAAACAAAACAGTTTTCATTATCTGTCCTATCTCACTTCTGGTATCATTGTAGAAGAGGTCCTCCCTATATGATACATTTGGTACAAACGTTACTGTGTCCAATGTTGAATTACTCTGTGTGTTATTCATCATTATGACAACAGGTCTCAATAAAACAAAATTGAAATACGTTCAAAACATTCTTACCGGTAAAATGAAGACATTTAAAATGTCAGTCTGTATTTTGCTTCAGAATTTATATAAATTCATGGCAGATAAAGCTTTTTATGCTGTATAATAACTATATTTACAGAAGCCTGTAAAAATACAAGTGCAATTTTGTTTGGAACGTTTTTAAATTGTTAAAAGCATAGGATGGAACTTTATTAAAGTAACCATGGAAAATAATGAATCTAGCTTTCTTATTTTCAGTGCATATTTTAAAAGGAGACATGTATCTACTATTTTTCCCTTGTAAGGATTATTTTACTCTAAACACTGGTCAGCACGTATACAAAATAAATCCTCATTATTAACATATTTGTTAGTGTGTTTAGTCGATGTTAACTTTAAGTAATTTGGTAAAATAATATGTTGAACCATGTTTTAAAATTTATTGTTATATTAAATGGATACTACAATACAAAACGGGACACAAACACACAAACACATCTATACTAGTTGAGTTGCTACGCACACATGCCTTTAAGCGAAACTTTCAGCTAGTATTTTTGTGCTGACATGACAGAATTGCTAAAACATTTAAATGCAAATTCACCAAATCCCTGTAGAAAGTTTGTGTTTATTCACTTGTCGGAAAACAACGCCCAGTTAGCAAATGTACCTGCCTGCGTTTACACTACACTTTGATTGTCTTGCTGTTAAGATTTATCAAACAAACCTTTGCAGCTTAAGTACACATTAGGCAAAAGCCATCCAACGGCTGACCCTGTGTTTATTATCTAGACAGAACAGAAGAATAAAAATTAAACTTTATTTTATAGCTAGGAGTTTTTCGATGTGAACGTTGCAAAAAAGGGTCCTGCATATGTCAGTGAGTGGGAATACAGCAGACATGCAATTTGTGTGTGTGTGTGTGTGTGTGTGTGTGTGTGTGTGTGTGTGTGTGTGTGTGTGTGTGTGTGTGTGTGTGTGTACGTGTGTGTGTGTGAGTGTGTGTACGAGTGTGTGTACGAGTGTGTGTACGTGTGTGTTTATATATATATAGCGCAGTATATAATTTAAATATTAAATATAAACCATGTTATTTGCCTTCAACATTTTTGAAACAAATAGCTGAGGACTACTTCTTTTCTCTCAAGAGTTTCTAACCTTAAAAAAAATGATACTAATAGTTTCTTGTACATTTACTTTTGTGTGTTTTCCACAAAATAATAAGTAAAAGTTATTCTACTTACAAATAATCTAGCTACAAGATTTTAAAACGTCAAAAATAACTGTTGTGAACAGCAAATTGAATTTAGTAAATAGCATAATAGAAAGTTCACATTACTCTTTACACTAGAAATAAAAACACTCGCAAAGTAGCAAGCACCGCACAATGAACATACACACACGCGCGCACACACACACAGAACAAGAGCACGCAAGGCTACATAAATAATAATAAAAATGGCAGTTTTTAATGTACTTGATAGATATGTTTTGCATACAAATGTGTATTTGCCAGTACTCCAGCAAAATACGTGTTTAATCTCAAGTCGGAAGAACGCCCAGTAAACAAACAAAACACAAACAAGAGGTAAAGCCTGATCCTTGAACGTTAAGAGTGATCGAATCCGACATTTTTAAAAGTAAAAATACAAACGCAAATAGCGAGTTGGTTGTCTCTAAAGAAGTGATGTATTATTACACAAACTACATTATGTTCGATAACTTTTGTATATTGATGAGCAAAGTGGAAAGAGAAGACTTTCACATGTCAGTAAGCTGGACTACAGTGGCGCCAGATTTTGTTGGCCATCTTTAAAACTACCATATAGTATAGTTGATCAGATCATTCCCACGCATAAGAATATAGTGTTTGCAAAGTGCATAGCTGGATCTCTTGAAAACTATTGAGATGTCACAACTCTTAAGACTTAACATTGACAACAATACTTTTTTCAGAGACTAGTGAGTAGCCCTCAGAGGTTGTGTGTGTGTGTGTTTCAGAGAAGCATGAGAGTTATTATTTATTTAGATGTGAAAGGATACGTGTTTTACTAGTAATGGCAAGTAGAATATTCAAGAAAAGCACATGTTTCTCTTTGACCACAGTGCACATAAACTCAATTTGGAGCTGCATTATAAGCAAATTACTTTACCAATCGAAAGAAGGTTGTGAGTTTTTAATATTATTTGGCTTTTGATAACTTCATTTTAGGATTGATATAATAGTGTTTGAGTTTTGTGTTGAAGGCTATTTATGCAATAAGCGTTATTGTAAACGGAAATATAGCTTTCTGCACCTGCTTAGAGTTGCAAAAAGGTTACATGTATATATATATATAAATAACAAATTAAACATACTAAAAATTCTAGATACAAAAAAGCATATGAGCACCGCACCTTACTAGGAAGACACAACCTTCACTCCCATCTACTTTCCGTGTATACTTGGAAAGTGAGGTGCTGACAGGCGACGGTTAATTATATTGTTTCCGCTTTTCTATCCCAAACTATTAAGAAAACCCATTACTCATGCGACAGGTGCGGTCTGCCACCCGCGCTGTGCTTACTAGTTAACATGTTGTCCTCTCTCTTTCACAAGTACCCGTTTGCTACATTTGGAATTTTATTTCTCTTTTCTGACCACAGCGGGTCCAATGAAAAATTTGTTTCTTCGATCAAGGTAAAGTGGAACATTAACTGTAGCAAGTGCTGAACGAAAGTTCATTACTGCCACTAGTACTAATAACACCTGAATGCTGTGAATGGTCGAGAGGCAGGTGAAGCAGGTACCAAGTATTGGCACAGCGGTAATGATTTCACCCTCCACGATTTTCAATTTCTATCGGTTATAAAAAGGCATCAGGCACCGGTGGTTAGTTTAATTTAACAGTACAGTTATATTTACATTTTTCTGACAAATGAATAATTTACACAACAATCAAAAAACTTTCGATCAGAGAAGCGTCACGTAATAATCAAGAACAAAAGTTATTATAAATCATAACTGAAAGCAGTGTTCTATTCCAAGCCATATAAGACATTCTTGAAATATGTAAGCATACTGATTAATGAATACAGAATACTCACAAAAAAGGTCTATGCATTAGGATTGAGTTTACTTTTCGCGTTAAAATGCGATTATAGTATTCATTTCATAAACAGTATTTTCTAACTAGTGGAATGTAAGACTTTGTATTCTCAGATTAACAGATTTTTCTTTACTATAGTTGGAAGTCAACTGGCATTGAATCTTTGTATGAGTATCAAAAAGCGTATAGAGTTCTTTATTGTAGCACAGTACATTGAACTAAAAAAAATTGTGAAAAAACAACCTTTTCAAATCCCGATCTTTGTATTTCATTGAGTAAGCAAGCGATCACTATTTTAGCGTCTTTCACAGACGTTTACTAACGAAATGCAAGAGAAAAGCATATGTCATGTTAAATGCTTTTAACGACCTATTATAATAAAAAGAAAGAAACTTTTGTGTTTAAATGCAGTTGTATTTTTAATTTCTGTAAAATAGCTTTTTAAATGTTTTACGGTAGCGTTGCGAGCGAAAATAATAAACAAAACTGTGAACACAACTGTTGATCTGTGGACATGAATTGAGCGCAGAGTCCACTGTTACATAAGTGTTGTATACTCGCGAATTAGTATTTCTGTCTGGTAGCCAAAGCTGAGCTATTTCCCACGTGACAAATGGCAATGAGGATGTGATGTAGATAACAGAGACAACAACTAACATGGAAGTAAGAGCCTCATGTTGGCTGCTGATGTTCTCGGATGTCATGGTCGTCTGTTGTCGCCACGTCCTCGCTACTTTCAGCTTGTGGACAGTGACAGTGGTGCTGACACTAACTATAATAAAGCAAGCGATGCGCACGATTGATTCTAGGAAAATATGGTACACTATTTCAATCATTATTCTATTTTGTTCTTGAAAAACTGTGGGAGCAAACGACCACTGCGTTTTTCCTAGTACATTTGACGATTTAGGCTTCAGTGAAAAGTTCAACAAAAGGCCAATACTAAAGGACAAGAGAAAGTACAGACCCAGTACAAATCCCAAGGTTCTTCTTCTGACACAAGTAACGGCGCTGAGTGGAAAGACAACACAAACACATCTCTCCACCGCGATCACGGCGTTAAGAATCCTAGAGGTCGCTCGAACAGCAATGATTAAGCAGGTTAATGAGATCGCGGACTTAACGTAGCATTCCTGGCCTAGAGGTGAGTCAAACAAACTTATAAATGATGTCACAGAGAATATTGTAAAAGAACACAAGAGGTAAATGCAATCAGTGAGTGCGAGAGAGAAGAGACACAAGTTCATTCGGTCTTGTAGTCCCTGTCGCCAGAACACCAGGCAGTTGATGACGTTTCCTGGGATTCCAATGACACACACCAGTGTTGTCACACCAGCATAGAAAACTTTGTCTACTATCTGTCGTGTTTCCATACTTGTGGCATCGAAGAAGACGTTCTCCTTATCAGGCACATCTGTTACGAATGTTTGTTTGTCCGATGTTGAGTTACTCTCTGAGTTGTTCATCAGGAGATTAACTAAAAAGCAGAATAATAAAAAGGAAATACGTTTAGAACAATACTACAGGGAAAGTTATCTCAAATGTCGGTTTGTATTTTACTTTATACATTTTATAAAACCTGGCCGATAAAGGTATTTTATGCCGTAGAATATTTATATTTACGTAGTCCTGGATAAAAGTGCGATTATTTTGAATAGTAAAGTAAAGAAATTTTCTTAAGTTTAGACAATCGTTTGACAGAGCATCTTGAATATAAGTGATCCGAGATGCTTATTTGCTCTTTTTGTTTTAAAAGCAGACAATTGTCTACTATTTCTTTCCTCTAAAGAGTGTTCAACTACATATTATGGTCATCACATTAGTTTTTATATTTATTAGTTATAAACGTTAAAATAATGCGTAAAAATATTATGTTTATTATCTTAATAAACAATGAAAATAAAATTTGTCTCCAATTTACATTTGTGCAATTTAATGTTATATTAAATGGGTAATAAAAAATAAAGCTCGTGCCAGCAAACGCACACATAACCACGATCCAAAATAGCTGTCAGCCAGTATTTTTATAATGAGATGATTGACTCACTAAGATTTACAAATGCGACACATAAAATTTTCCCCCACAAAGATTGTATTTACTGACGTGTGGTAAAAATGCACAAAAAACAAACATACCCGTTTGCACTGTTGGGTGGAGACTAGTTTTAGTGCTGTTAACATTTAACGAACAAACCCCTTCAGGTCATCGCCGCAGAAACAACAATCATGTGTTTATTGTTAAGAAAGAACCAAAGGACTAATGGTATGTCGCTTGTTTATAAATCGTGCATAAAACCTAAATTATATTAGTCGAAGTGCACGTTGAAAAAATACATGCGAATGTCAATGATCGGGAATACATGGAGCAAGTATGTGTGTGTGTGTGAACAGCATGAAGGTTAGGCAGCAAATCAGTTTTCCTACAGAGGAAATAGAAGAATGATGATCGCGGAGGGTTAAGAGCATGATGTTCTCCAAAAATATATTTAACAGCGGCGGTGATTGGGAATATGCTTGACAGTGGTGCGGAAGTGAGCTGTTTGGTTATTTAGAGGTACTGTACTGGTTACAAAATTTACCCCGCGATTTGCTGGGTTACTTTTGAAATTGTTTCTTAAGAAACATAACAATAGAAGATACTTTGTGAATGTTTGAAATACATATGAACTATTTTTCTAGTGAAAGTATTTTCCTGACTTCATGCAATCAAATTTATACCCAAGTAGCGCAGTGAAAACTATTTTATCACGTGCATTAAATATTGGCTGTATTCCCAAAACATAAAAATCTATTTAAAAACAGTGTTGTTATCTTAATATTTTAAAAAATCATTAGAAGCGGGCCTGTATAAAACATAAAAATAAAGTCGGGAAATATTTTGCTGGTACACATAATAAAGTTAAATTGTACTTATATTCTGCTTTAAAATTTAACGAAAAAAGGGTTAGAAAGCTGTTGTCTCGTGTACTCAAAATATAAGCAGTAGTCTGGGAAAAATCGTAATGCTATTAAGATAAAAATACAGACTGTAATATTATATTTTAAATAATCTAAACAAGGATCAGACTTTTTTTTTTTGCACCGAACACTGAAATATCTGGAAAAAGAGTCTTCCTTCTACATAGTATTTAACTAAAAACACAGGTCAACACCGCCTAGCGATTTAGTGAGTGTATGGACCAAAGTCAGAAACTATCCAAACTGTTAAGTGTGAGATGCCACATCTCTTAATGAAGCTGATGGTATCTGCACCACCCATAACAGTGCGACGCATAGTGTAACCAGAGTCTGAGGATGTTACTCTGCGTATAGAAATCAATACATAAGGGAGAAAACACTGGAACCTTTAGGAATTTTTCCATTATGGATTACTTCCCTTTAACTGCTGGGAAAAGTCAGCCACTGACGATATATACTCGTAAGTTAGTGTTCCTAGGCTTTATGTGTGTGTGTGTTCGAACGCGTATTTGCGTTACCATTAGAATTAGAGAACAACTGCTTTTCTCTCATGTATGACGTCTTTTTCTGCTTCAAGTGACGTGGAACAAATGACGTACACGAGACGTCAGACACAAGATGTTCGTACACGAAACAATACACAACTACCACAACTCATCGATCATATCGTAGAGATGGTGAACCACTGGCACATCACTGGCTAGTATACTTCTTTCATCTTTCAAATCGTTTTTATATTTAGAGCGCGGACTATACATATAATAGTTTATTTATATCTCGAATAAGACTATCTTGACCAAAGAGCCGACAATAATAATAAATAATAATAAATACAAAATTTGTAAACCGCATACTGACACTCCTAAAGAGCATGCTCTGAGCGCCTAACAACAAGACTTCTCGCCAAGTGGTTTAAACAGACAGGAATGCAGCCCTTGCTTTGCTCCAGACCAACACTACTACTGTAGTGTCAACACTACTACTGCACGTCTCTATTGTATTTGTCATCGTGTTGTTACTGAAACAGTTGAAACGAAACGTAGCAATTGAACTACAGTTCTTTTCACAATACATGTCGACGGTTACAGCTGTGTCACGTGACTGATCCACCAAATATCTTCCATAATGGGTCACAACGCTCTGTCCGTTATATAACAACTTTACCACAGTCTGATAGGTGCAAAATAGTCCTATTAGCCGAGGCATACACACACAGACTTTTTTTGACATGGGAATTTTTTTATTTGTTTAACATGATGTAAAAAACGTTTTTGCAGCTTTTAATATTTGATAGATTTAAGACCTTTACACACACACACACACACACGTTTTTCTTATATTCCACATTCTCTAATTTAATGTCCAAATGACTAGTCTATCCAAATGCAATGAAATTACCTTCGTATAATTAATGTGAATAAAAAAAGTAAGTTTTTCCTTACATAATTATTACAAAAGTGAATAAATATTTTAAGAATCAGACACGCATTAATCTCTTAAAATATATTTATTAGGAGGAAAACACAAATAATGAAAACTGATACTAAGCAGCTAACATTAAAAAATAACTACATAAACTTAAACACAAAGATAACCCAAGAACGATATTTTGTTAATTTACATTATAAGCAATGATCATTTCTAAACATCACCTGTCTGTGTACATCACTAATTTAGCTGAAAATAGCGTTTTTGAATCTTTTCTAAAGATTTTTTTCCCTATAAATCACAATGCATAGCAATATTGTAAGTCGTCTTTTGAAAGGGCATCATTAACTTGCTTTTAACATTATGTTTCCCAGTTATAAAATAAAACACACGCAATTAAATAAATCCAAATTAAATTAACACCCTACAGTAACTGAGCGTGTGTGTGTGCTCGCGCATGTGCATGTCTTAACAGTTCAGTAAGATAGATAAAGCCCGTGTAACAATACAAATGCAGCGGTAAATATCATATTAATCACACCACCATTATGATGTCACAATCATTTACTATATTTTTAATGTGTACAACAAACGCTTCGTTAAACAATATAGCATCCGCCTTTTAAGGGTGGCTGTAGTCTCCACAAGTTAAAGGATATTTTGAATTCCTAAGGATTATTTCTGGTTTAAAAGCTCTGCTCACGAAGTTCCTTGCTTGAAACATTAATACAGGTATTTGGTTTTACTTGCAGTGACCTTCACTGACCTATAGGAAACTGTTACTGTATTTCTTCTTCAAGATAGCTACTCCCTCCGTCAGTTGAAAACAGGGAAATGAGTTTGCATTCAATTGGGTTTTTTACATATTAATCTTCAGAAAAGTGTACGTTATCTCTAAGTCTACGACTTACTACAGTCATTCCTCTTTTATAGAACCGTCGAAAAACTTAATAAAAGCATTTAAATACATGTAAGCACTATAGGATTTCCGGCTATGAAAACCCAAGGGTCAAGTGAGGCATAATTGTTAATTAGAATAGATACAGTGCTGTTTGTTATTAGGCGAACTAATATTATTTATATGAGTAAGAAATAAGCGATAAAGAATTTTATACCATTTTGTAGACCTTTTTGGCACGAGTGCGTGATGAGATCAACATGTCTTTAACACATAAGTATTGAAATTATGTCCAAATAAAGACGACATACTATACAGTAATAGTGTAGATAAAATATTATTTGTCTAAAGTGCACCTTACCCTCTGTAAAGAATCTTTTTACAGGTGTCACGAAAGCGCTTAGAGCGAAGGAAATAAACAAAAATGTGGACGCAACTGTTAATCTGTTGAAATGGATAGACCGCGGCTCTCACTGTCATATAAGTGACAGTTAAGTGAGGATCAGTGCTCCATTCTGGTAGAAATAGTAACATTATTTGCCACGTGACTGCTGGCAATAGTGTCGTGATGTAAATGATGGAGACAACGACTAACATGGAGGTAAGAGCCGTCTGTTGGCTGCTGATGTTACCGGATGTCAACGTTGACCTTTGTCGCCATGACCTCGCTGCTCTCAGCTTGTGGACCGTTATAGCGGTACTGACACACACTGTCACAAAGCTAGCCATTCGTAAAACTGTTTCAAGAATGATGGCTACAGATGTTTTGATCAGGTCACCATTTTGTTCACAGAAAATTATACATGCAAAGTGCCACTGAGCTTCTAGCGTTGTTGAGGACTTCTGTACATATGAAAGGGAGTAATAGAGGCCTGGAATAAAAATCAGTATAAAGCACGTACCCAATAAAACTCCCAAGGTTCTCGTTTGTATACAAGTAGTGGCTCTAAGTGGAAAGACAACACAAACACATCTCTCCACCGCTATCACGACTCCGATAAAGGAAGAGGTCGCTCGCAGTGCAGTAATGCAATACATGGAGACAACGGTCTTCACATAATATTCTGTGCCTAAAGCTGCGTCATACAAAAAAATAAATGACCTTACAGACAAAACGGCAAAGGTAAGCAACAAATAAGCCAAATCAGTGAGCGCGAGAGAGAAGAGACACAGGTTCATTCGGTCTTGTAGTCCCTGTCGCCAGAACACCAGGCAGTTGATGACGTTTCCTGGGATTCCAATGAGACACACCAGTGTTGTCAGACCGGCAAAGAAAACTGTTTCTACTATGTGTCTTATCTCATTACTTGTGGAGTTATTGTAGTTCTTCTCCGTATACAGTACATCTGTTATATAAGGTGTCGTGCCCATTGCTGACTTTGAGTTGTTCATAAAGAATACAACAATAGAGTGAAATTGAAAGATGGAAACAATTACGATACAAACTTGCTGAACTGAAGTACAGCAGTTTTATTTTGTTGAGAATATTATATAAAGGTATATTTTTTATCGTGAGTGTTAACATTAACATTTTCGGTAAAAATACATGTTTTTTGTAGAAAACAAGATAAAATATGGTCACAACTATATTGCTGAGCATCTTTAGAATACACTCGTACAGTTTTATGCATGGAAGCTGGAACACACACGCACACATATAAAACACACAAAGATTTACTGGTGTCGACGAAGCCATGGCTGCAGAAACGAGGATAGAAAGATTCCTTATTCGTTAATCGGTACATAGCGATGACTACAAATGCGTTTTTTCCAATCCTCTAGCTAAGCACGTGTTTAATATCCTACCTGACGAACGCCCAGTTAACAAACAGCGAGAAAAAGCTGAAAGTGATCGAACCTAATATTTTTCAAGAACAGTAAAAATAAAAACTTAAATCGTGCTTATCGTGAAATGTCGGTGGATGCGCCATGCTTAGTGTTCAATAAGTTAAGTTTCATTTGTTAAAGTGCAAATTGTACAGAGAAATCCTGAACATATATAGAGAGGGAATACAGTAGCATTGCAGTGTTGTGGGTGTGAAAACTACTGTATGTCATAGTAACTTAGTTGCTACTGGCTCCTGGTGTTTGAATGGGCCGTGGTCGAATCCCTTCTAAACTATTTTACTTGCGATGCCACATTTCTCAATATGTACTTCACATTGACAGCACTGCAGTTTCAGAAACTAATGAGTTAGAGCTCAGATATGTGTGTGTGTGTGCGGACTACGCAGCATGAGAGCCACCCTGTGTTCCGGAACAACTCAGAAACTCGGTAAGGTAATGCCGCTGATGCCCTCTCTGTGAGTGTCAGAACTTGGGTACACCACGTGAGTGAGTGAGAAGAAACGTCTTGTCACTGTTGCTGTGGCCGCTTGATGGTCTGGACGATATGTAGTGCGCGTGAATTTCCATTTGGTAATTTAATACTTATAAATTACTTCTTCTTTGCAATAGAGTTTCTCTGCAAAGGGGAAAACACGGAAAGAGGAATTTTGTGAAAGGATTTTATTAGTCACTTTTTATCTCGTTTTACGAATTTCGGGCTCTTCTTTGTTCTGATGGTCGTTGTTACTGTATGAAAGATCTTTGTACGACCTCCGTTTAGAAGTGACCATTATTCAGTGGAGAACCGACGATAGACTATATATTCCATGTCTGAAGGAGAGTTCATGACGGACATTGTTTCTGTAAAACCATGCAGCAGGACAAAACGCCAGTTTTGTATTTTTTCCTTTTACACTTAACCTTTGTCATGCCTCTCTAGTGTTTATATGTAAACATTGCTTCGTGGCCTGCGACCCAGGCAGTGATTGGTCAGTTAGCGGGTAGGTAGTTACTGACAGCCACCCACGCCCACCGCTACCCAGATATCTGTGGTCGAGACCGAAGATCTTTTCTACGTAGCCTCTTTAGTGTGCGTGTGTGCGCGTGTGTGTGCGCGCGTGTGTGTGCGCGCGTGTGTGTGCGTGTGCGTGTGTGCGTGTGTGTGCTTTTTCTGCTGTTGTACAATCATCGTGCTGGATGCAAGATTAACGCAGACTCCTTCGTGCCGCACACATTTTGGCTTATGCTGAACAATCTGCTGCTTGCCTAAAAATTTAATATAACGCCGGTATCACAAAAACAATGTTGCAAACGTACAAACACTCTGTCTACATGTGTTCGTTCTCTCCACAAATTACAAAGACATATCATTAAGGTTCTCGATCTATATTTTCTGGAGTTTTCTTGTTGTTGTTGGTTGGGGTCATACGGCCCATACGATATTTCAAAGTATAACATACAAAATACAAACACAATAGTCTCTCTTCTCATCTGTCTTTGAGGTCTCTATCCTGTGGTCATCTTTAGCAAAAAGCCAAAGTCATGAGAGATGGTGGCGCTCTGGTCTCCCCTGCTGCTGTGTGTGCACTGCTAGGGCGAGACCGTTCTCGATTGTCGCACTTGCTTCTCCCATAAACGATTCTTCGTTAATGAATATCCAAGTAAGACACTCTATCAAATGCAACTTTCTAATTTGCTTTAAAAAAACAATTTTGTTCTGTCCAGATACAGTTAGAAATGACAAAACATGGTGCGAATTATCACACGGAAACGAGATGAACGAAAAAAGTAAATAAAAATATGGATTGAACTGTTTATTGCTGGAAACGAATTTGTTATTGCTTTATATATCATAAAAGTATTATAGTGCGTGTTATAGGGATGTGGTAAGTAAAAATAAATAATTTGCCAGGCTACAAAAGGTGCGATGGTGACAATGTGCACAACAGACACTATGACCAACATCACGGTCAAGGCAGCCTGATGACGATCAATGGTCCTCGTGACAACTGCTGACCTTTGTCTCCAGGACATGGCTACTTTCAGCTTAAGTACTGTGATAATCGTCGTGATGACCTGAATGACAATACTAACAACAGGAACTGCTATGTCGAGCAAAAGGCCTTGCATAACATCAATCAAGAAGATATTGTCGTAAAAAAATTGTGTGTGAACGAAATACCATCCTTCGTTTGATCTTTTTGACCAGCTAGCTGTTGAGGACATAGGGTAAGTAATATAGAAACCGAGGAATAAAAACAATGAAGTAAACATCAGTATTCGCATAGTTTGTGTTCGTATCAGCGTAGAAGCACGTAGAGGATACACCACACACACGCACCTCTCTACTGCAATCACTACATTAATCCAGCCTGATGTGGTTCGAAAAGCGTAGAGTACACCAGTCAAAGATGTCAACATTTTCAAATAATATTCTTCTCCTAACATGTCATCGTAAAAGCGGACAAATGAACTTATGGGAAATATTGTGAACATACAAAGCAAATGAAGACAATCCACGAAGGCGAGAAAGAAAAGGCAAAAGTTCATTCGATCTTGAAGTCCCTGTCGCCTGAACACGATGCAGTTGATAATATTCGATGGGATACCAACAAAGCAGACCGGTAAAACAAATCCTAAAATTAAGACTTTTTCTATAATTTCTCGAGCTTCTTCGGATACATCATTTGAAACCAGATTTTCTTCGAGAGATACATTGGTTAACAAGTTGTATTTTTCTAAGATGGAGCTGTTTAACAAGACAGCCATTGAAAACTTAAATACCTACAAACGGAATGTCCAGCAGGTTTTCACAATAAGAGGCAAGTCACCGGTTTTGTTGAGTCACACGATTGGCTGCTGGTAAAAGTGTTTACTTATTTTTATGGACGCCACACTGATTGATCCCAAGCCAAGAACTGAGGCTTTTATAGGAAAACGCAAGGACATTGTTTTACACTGACATTTAAATAACATTTTTTAAAGATGCACTCACATGGGCATATTGTCACTTTATATATGAAAGTGCTGCAGTGTTACATTTATTATATCTGAGGCATTTAAATTGTACAAACATTTTTATAGAGAAAAGCACATTCAGCGGGAATTGTTGATCATCAAAATGGATGTTTAAAGATTTAGGATTTTTATGTTTGCATCTAAAAGATGTCATGAAAAGTTTGCAGTGCACTCGCAGAGTCGGCGAGAACATCGCCATGTGAGATTTATGTGGCACTTCTATCATTAGTATACCTACACACACACACAAATTGCTAACATGTGAGCTAAGCCCTGTGGCAGAGACAAGTTGGATCTTCAAAACATTTTACTTTTATATCGCTTAACTCTCTACTTAACATTGACAAAAAGACTATCTTCAACAAACATATACACTCGCACACTTTTACATGGCATGGCAGGTTGGTTGTTTTTTTTTTAATTTTCACTAAGTCTGTCTCTTTTCCTTTCATATATGACAAATTAAGGGGGATAACATATAGCTAGCGTCTCTTAGAGCAGCAGTTACCTATCTCCACGGCTTAAAAATGTGTGTCACTTTTTCATAAAAGAAGGACACATTCGATTGTCTCAGGTGATTAAACCATTAGAAAAGCAACATATAAGCAAGTGCCTTCTAAACTATAAGAAAAGCAGACTCTAAACACAAAATAAATTATGTTGACATCGTTCGCGCTAGCACGCGCGCGCGCACACACACACACACAGGTGGAAACCTTAGCTCAGACATTTCATAGCGGAAAGGCATTTTTTCGAAATGGTTTTTTTCATGTTTAGAAAACCGTGTTTTAGGTCCATTTAATGACATTGGCAACTACATTCTCCTGTTGATATGAAAACCAACATTTCCGCTGTGGCTGTTTTCAATATGTGCAGACGATAAATTAAGTAAAATCAACTGAAAGATGATAACTGCATAGGACAGAATTTACGAATCGGGAAGAAGGTCAAAGCTAGAAAGTAACTGCAAGTAACTGAATTGCCCCCGATCTTTTTGCACCTACAGAATATGGCCATCAACAGCACGTACCCCTTTCTGTAGCTTGAAAAATCCATCCAGTGGGCTGCTACCATCTACCGCATGTGTCACGGTATTATTCAAGATTATTTGCCGTCGAAATGGACGACTTTCATCTCAAAATCCAGTGAATGTAAACTGTATACGACCCTTTCCTGCGGAAAGCATATTTTTCTTTTAAGGGTTTGAAGTTCATACCGCTGGGATGCTCCCTGTTTCTGTGTTTTTACGTGCTTTGTCGCTAGTGTGTAGGTGAGTCTGTGTGTGTGGTGTGTGTGTGTTTAAAGACACTACTTCCTAATAATAAACCAATCATATCTCACCTTTTACAGGCATGAGAGAAAATCTAGAGACTTCATAGTCATTCTGAATAATTTCTGATTTCCCTTTCTATTCCTTAGTCTCCGGACAATTTCTGTCGCTAGCCTTTTGAGGGTCTGAGTGTAGATTTTGAACTTCCAGCTGAATTCCAAGTATTTATTTGTCGATAATTAACAATTCCTTTTTCAGAACTTCAAAATTTGCGGTAATGGTGCTTGGGTTTGTGCTCAGCAGAGCTTCTTCTATCATATAAAATCTTACTTTAAGATCATCTAGTTCTTTCTGCAAAACCTCATTTTGCGTGTTGTCTTTTTGCTTGTTGCAAAGGCTGTTTACATCTGTCTGTAACCTCTTCAGCTGACTTTTAACAGATGTAATCTCAGATGCTACTTCCTCTAAACTTAATGTCCTTTTATTCATATCACCTTTCATTTCGCTAGTAGTCTCCGACTCGCCCGTGGTATCGCAGGCATCAGTCTCCCCTAGACCTGAGTGCTGTCAAATACAACTCCAATGAAGGAAGAGACAGCCTCTTCATCAATGGCCAAGTCATCGAAGATAGGTATAAGAAACTTCGGTCGCTTACTCTTGTTTCTCTGCCGATAATGCTGGGAATCCTTCTTCCTAAGTAAAAATCTGTATACATCATTTGATGAGAAAAGATTTTGTTTTTCGGTGATGCCATGCTCACACAACTGCATAATTACAGCTTGCTTTTCGCGAGCAGAGACTATTTCTTCTTGTAGTTGTGTACCCAGTTTCATAGACAGTTCTGCTAGCGCCCTCTGGCTGTTTCTTTCCGCCTGCGTCACTAGCGCCCTCAGTGCGTCGGCACGTTTGCTGATGACGTCAGCTACCGCCTGCGTCTCCCGCTGCAACGTGTCCTCCTCCTCCCTCATCGTCACCAGCGCCGCCTCCAGCACATCGAGATCGTCTGTGATGGTTTCAACAAATGGTGGGAGAGAAGTATTTTGAGACGACCGTGTGCCACTAGAGGTCAAAGGTCCAACCCGGTGATTGGAGGTAAATATGTCATGACACCGCTGACACTGGGCGCACATAGTGCGACAACAGTCACTGCAAAAGTACACGGCCTTCTGACGTTGGTCACAGACTTTACAGGAGTGAGGTTCACGAGTCAAGTTGAAGTTTGCCTAACAAGAGTCAGAAATGAGATGTATCACAACAAGTCGAGATACACTGATCTTCCAACAAGTTTGTATGTTTTACTATTAGCATCAATATCTCATCATATTGAGTATGCGCCTTTTACCTTTTAATTTGAGACGCAGCTTGGTGAATTATCGTAGTACTTTTTAAATCATAAATAAATAAGCATTATTTATTTCATTGTGAATTCAAACTTTCTTCTAAATGAAAAGAAACCTAGGCATATCAAATCGTATTTTAAAAAAATACTGTGATGTATAATATTCTGTGCAAATGAATTGTTATATTGTTGAAACAAATCGATATGATCAACAAGTGATAGATTTTGTTCCTGGTGTGAAACAAGGGATGTGACTCTTTCATAATGTAAAAATGACAGTTGTTTCTGCGACATTCACCTGAAATTTAGCGACTCCACCAGCTGGCACTGGGATGACAGTTTTGCAGATTGGACAGGATAATGTCCGTATAAATATCCTTTCTTCCTTACCATATTCCTTGTTTTTCGCCAAAGTAATCTGCTTACAAAGAAAGTATAATTTAGGTAATTTTAATTCAGCAAACGAGCATCATTTTATGAATATATTAAGTTGCAACGACAAGTCTTAAGTTTATCTACGAACAGCAACTTTTAGAAAACAAAATCAGGTTAGTTTTATCTCGATTTAAGATGAGACTATTCAAATGTATTAACTCCACTGTAATTTTCATAACGGGAAGTAGGTCAAAAGTTCGACAATCAAAAAAATTATTTATAAGATTGTAACCAACACACCAAATGGCTACGTAGAGTGGGCTGTCGTACCAGAAATAACACAAAGATTGAATTCCACACTGAAGTTTTCTGTAATTCAGTATCTTTTGCTCAGCAGCTGGCCTAACTTCTCTCTCTCTCCAATTCACAAAGAGGTCCTACACCATTGTCAGCCCTGATATTTATTCTCCCTACCCTCGAACATTCTAGCCCTTCCCCGCAACAAAGACATTTTACTTTTACATTGCTAAAGTGTTGAACATCATTTCCTCCCTGCACAAATTCCACTTTGTGGCAACGAAGACATTTTACTTTGAACATTACTACAGTGTTGAACATCATTTCCTCCCTGCACAAAGACATTTGTCGCAACAAAACATTCTCCATTGTACACTACTAGAGTGCTACAAGATATATAAACACATATTTGCATGTCGAGTTGCCAATTAATATATAAAAGTAAATTAAAATATGTAAGATTCCTAGAGTTCCTGGTGAGGGATGTGCTGATATAATTTCTTTTAATCACTTTTCTTACTTTGCCCCAGAAGTATGAGAAACGGACTGAATCTACAAACTGGAAGTAGAAATTGTAGTCCTGTCAGCTACTAGCCCAGAGGTTCCTAACTTTGTTTGAGGTACCGAACCCACAAGTTTCATATGCACATTCACCGAACCCTTCTTTAGCGTCATCACGAATTGCGGCTGTGTCTTGACCTCCGTGGCGGAGGCTCCGCCGAACCCCTGAGACCGACTCACCGACCCCCTAGGGTTCGATCGAACCCCGGTTAAGAACCACTGTACTAGCCTAACTGTAGATAAAGATAGGAAAACGTTTAAAGCAAATATTCTTACCTTGCTACCTTTCTCAAGAACTCTCAAACAAGGAAGACAAAACTTGTGAAAACAAGGCAGCGTTCTGAGACTACGGTGGCTGTGCGGGTCCTGACACATTTTGCAAATGTTGTTGGCGTCGCTAGAGGAGCTGCCTGTCGCCATCGTGGTTGTCGGTGTTGTAGGTGACCCGGCAATACGACGGCACAACCACACGAACGGCCTGCGTTGGCTGAGGTTGAGTAGAGTGCAAAGTGTTTACCTTCCCTTCTAAGCTTGTGGAAGGTGTTATCAGCGTGCTCTGTGTGTTTGTTTGGATAGACGCTAACCTTTGGTCGCGTGCAGTTTACAATGTACGGCAAAGTGAGATAAGACCCTCGTGTAATGACACTCATCTATAAAGATCTTCCGGGTCTTTCAGAACCGTATTCAACATGTTTCACAACACATTCTTTGAGTCATAGGGCTCCCTAAAACCTGCACTAGTGTTGTCCTCTAGGAAGACAAAACCAAAAGAAATAGCCGTAAAGGTAATTGTGAAATAAGGAGTTTCATGTCCTTGTAATAAACTTAAAAGGACTAAAGTGAGATTTTCAAAAGCTAAAACACTGGTAAACTGAGTGGTATGTCCCAGAATAGACGTACTTATTATAGACATGTCGTTAGGCAAATATCTCTTGTACAACAGGTGTTACTTCAAAAAAAAACTGTCGTCTTTACAATGTTCAAATCATAAGCTAATGTTAGTAAAATGATTTTTTTTACAAAGACTTTTTTGACATACCTGTTTGCCTGCTACGTAATCTGCTGCTGTCAGAGAGTCACAAATAATGTCCAACCGATATAACTAGTAGATTAAAGTAGAGGAAACATCGATTTCGTGTGGGATTCAATTAAATGGACATTAAAATTGTTCTCACGCCCACAGCTAGAGAACTCTTGAGTCATTAATAGAGTCTACGGTGCAGGCTTTCGAGTTGTTTGAGACAGACGACCAGAGAAAAGCCGCAGGGTGGGGAGGTAGGGAAGCGAACGACGTCAGTGGCCGAGGGACCTTCATGACTAACGGTGATTGAGATAACTGAAGCCTGTCTATGCCAACCCTCGCTTCTCTAACGGTGGTCATTTTTTTTTTATATACCCGCTCCTTTGACGACAGTCTACCCGGGCAGTAGTTGGGGGTGTACAGTGAGGTGGAGAGACATGGTGAGCTTGTGGGGAGCTCCAAGTAAAGAGTGTCAAACATTTTTTTCTTTTTCCTTGACTGGTGTTAATAATTAAACCTTTTGTTTGCATTGTCAACAGGTGCATGTAACTCTTAGACCGGTTGGCATTATCGTTTGTCGACTGCAATCGGGTAAATGCCCTGCGTGTTGCAGACAATGGAATTAATCGTACAGCTTTAGTTTGAGAATCTCCACACAAAGGACCAGCAAGCAAAATTCAACCGTCGGCACTGTCAGTTGCCATGGTAACACCTCTATGAACGATGCGAACAGAACATGGGCTGTCTGTGAGAGGTAGGAATGAAACGCGAAGGCAAGCAGAATAAATTGATGTTTTTAAGGTAGATACGAACGTCTGTATATTCCCTCGGTCTCCAAAGCACCAAAGTCTAGAAAATCAGGGTGGAGCAGCTTCTGTAACATTGTCCTTTGTAGGCAACGAAAAAACAATTCAATTTCTCTTTTGTCACTTTTATAAGCTTTGAGATAAAACGCAATTATTTTCCGAAGTGTCTGTGAACAATATTAGCTTAGACATTTGTTGCGCACAAAAGCAATAAAATATGATTTTTCAAAAGTCACAGCGCAATAAAGAAGCAAACAATGTTGTTTGTTTAATGCGTTTTCTCAGGCACGTGTTTAAAAACTAACCCTTCCACGAAGATTAGGCGGAAGAAAATTTTGCACTTTTAATTTTGAGAAATATGTTCCGTCAACAAAGGTAATTACAGAAAAATAAATTCATTTCTCCTTTCTGAATCCATAAGCGCAAATGTGTGTGTGCGTGTATGTGTGTCCTATTTCTTTCCTTTAGGACATGCAATTGCTATTACTCCATTATTCGATCTGTACTTATTATTAACATTTTGGCGAAGACTTATTGCTTATATTTATTATTTATTGAAAATGCATAATTTAAAATTATTAAGTATACTTCGGGTTATCATTTTATTAATATTAAAAAAATACTGCAACGAGCTTTACTACAAGTGCAATACTTTTCAGAAAAAAAAGTTAATTAAAAAAGTTTTCAAGAACTTGCTTTTTAAAAATATCCACTGCAATGAAAAACCTTAATATAAATGTACCTTTCGCAGAAACATGTCCCTTCTTCTGATCTTTCACAAATTAACAACAATTACATTTATTTTCTTTTCCTTCATAGAAGAATTTGTGTTTTTTCCCTGCACTGGGTAATTTTTAATGCACATAATAGTATGTGCTTAACGACTTCGCTTTCATATAAATTCTGTATTAGAAGTAAACTACATTATTCGAATAGTTTTATCTTAGCAGAAAGATTTCTTTCTGTTTCAAACTCGTTTTCCCTAGTGTGATTTTCTTCGCTATGAACATCTTTAAGAGTAACTCTACAACAGACGAGGTACATTTTGTAACAGCCTCATCTATCACGGAAAATGTCTTCTATGATGACACCAGTCAGAGGATACGACACATAGTAGAAACAGTTTTCTTTGCTGGTCTGACAACACTGGTGTGTGTCATTGGAATCCCAGGAAACGTCATCAACTGCCTGGTTTTCTGGCGACAGGGACTACAAGACCGAATGAACTTGTGTCTCTTCTCTCTCGCGCTCACTGATTGCTTATTCCTTCTGTCTTCCTTAGCAATTTTCTCGATAAAGTCCCTTATTACTTTGTACGACCCATCTCTAGGTGAGGAATATTACGTTAAGATCACGTGGTATTTGGTTGCTTTTACTACAGCTGTTCGAGCGACCTCCACGTTTATCGTCGCCCTTATTGCAGCAGAAAGATGTGTTTGTGTTGTCTTTCCACTCAGAGTCGCTACTTGTGTACGAATGAGGACTTTGGGAGCTTTACTGGGTACGTGCTTTCTTATCTTCTTCAGTACTGGCCTCTTGTATAATTTTTCATTTACGGTTGAATATTTTAATATTTTAGGAAAAACACAGTGGTCAGTTGTTCGTACAGCATTTTATGAGGAGCATAGTACTGTAGTCAAAATTTTAGTAAACATTTGTCTGGAAACGGTTCTACGCATCGCGAGCTTTGTAATAGTTTGTGTCAGTACTGTGGTAACGGTCCACAAGCTGAGAGCAGCGATGACGTGGAGAGATAAGACGACTTTGACATCCGGTAACATTAGCAGCCAGCAGGCGGCTCTCACCTCCATGCTAGTCGTCGTCTCCATCATCTTCATCGCAACTTCATTGCCAGTCGTCACGTGGCAAATAACGGTGCTATTTTTACCAGATCCTCTTTTTAGTCCTGTATTCTACGACACCTACATAACGGTGTCTGCAGCGGTCTTTTCTTTTTCATTGATAAATGGTTGTGTTCACATTTTTGTTTATTACTATCGTTCACAACGCTTTCGTGAGACCTTTAAATTAATGTTTTTCAGAGATTAAATTTATATTCTTTAGTCAAGTTAGTGTATTTGTCTTATCAGTTGCACGTGGACTATTTTATCACCACAGTAGCGTTTTCCTGTAGCGATAATATTTTCCTTTTTGTAAATATATTATATAAATAACAGCTGTGTATTAAATAAGAAATAAACGTAAAGTTTTAAAAAACTTTTACCCAAAGTTATTTTTTTCTGATTAATAAGAACATTAATATTGTCAATATCAGTTTGTTTACAGATGGAGCTCAGAATTCGGCGTATACATCGACCTTCGTTAATAATTGTAAATATTTTACTTTAACGGGGGTTCTGAGTTACTATTTTTTTTATCAAAGTAGATAAGATTCATGTTTACACTATTATCAAGATATCACTTATAACTAAATTTACCTGTAGTTTAATTGTACTGACAGACTGACCATCATCAGTTCGAATATTTTTTATATGAATTTTTAACCGTGCGACTCTGTACTACTACTACTACTACTATAATACAAAGGAAATCGCGTACGTACACGTTATTTCTATACAATTCACAATCCCGTAATTATTAAGCATTTCTTGAATTATATATATATATACTTACAAGTTTTAGAACTTATCATCTTATTATTGTATCTTCAAGCATTCCTTACAACAGAGGCAATAATAATGCAACCGAAAGATGAAAGATTACGCTGTTCTTTCTTTAAAGACACCGGAAAGTTCATAATTAAATTAATAATAATGAATAATAATGAAAAATAATAATAGAATAATGTCGAGGACAACATCACAAAATGAAATTTAATACAATGTAAGTAAAATCACAACAACATTATCGGTTGAAAACATTAAACAGAGAGTTTAAGCGCAATTGCAGGCCAGAGTACAAAACGTGCTCCTGCAATATTTGTAAACGAGATAAACAACTTACTTACCCAGTCTAATGAAAGCCAAAAACATGAATCAGATGATAATGTGATTGTCTGAGCATCGTCTATTATGGAAGTTGATTTACGCTTTTTTGTTAAGATTCTACTGGTGGAGAAATTGAAATTATTGCCAAAGTCAATGTAAATGGCATCCTCTTGCTCTCCGTCTTGACCGTCCTACCTCAGTCTTTCACCAGACAGTCGAGTTAGTTCTACCCAACCCTCATGCTTGTCTCCAATTTTATTCAACGCTTATTACGGCTAGTGCAAATGGCAGTGCTCATTAATTGACAAGATGATTCAGTGTCATAGTAGAAATGGAAAAATTGTCTTTATAAGTATGTGAAGTAAATTCGTTGAAAACCAGTTCATTATCCTGCCTTGTAATCAGTGTAAGCAATCGTTAAAAAGAGAAAGGATGCTGCTATATTATAAAACTACGTACATTTTGTGTGTTTGTGAGTGTTTGTGTGTGTGTTATATTTAGTAAATGTCTTCGAATTATGCATTAGTTAAGTAGGAAAAAATGTGAAACATATAAAAAGAAAATTTGTTTTCTTAAAAAGAGTGAAATATCTTTTTTCAGCCACGCTTCTATTGTGCAAAAAATAATAATAATAATAATAAAAAATTTAAGACGTTTGTATCTGACTGTCGCGTCACCGGGTGCACGGTCACAACCGCTCAAGCAGCACAAACACACAAACACACAAACACTCGCTCGGCCACAGACGGCGCGCGACGTTCCTGTCGAACCGCAGCTGAGTGCAAACCACACAACGATAACAGACAAAATGAACGGTACAAAACAAATAAATTTATTACACACATAGAATAATACTAAAGAATCGTCTCATACACACATACACGTCAAAAACAAAAACAAAAAAAAATATAAAGAAAAAGAAACTGCCCTTTGCACAGGCGAGAGACAAAGAAAATGAAAAGAAAAGAGGACACTACACCCGCACCCATAGCGGGGTGGCAAGTCGATAAGCCGCTCAAGGTGTTTGCCGACTGAAGCTTGCCCTCTGACCCTGCGTGACGCCCCAGCGCTCTCTCGTCCAGGCACACCTTCCACTGGGGATCTCTGCAGGTGCGAAACCTGAGCAGCCCGTTGGTCACGTGGGCGCCTGCTCGCAGGTTCGCACCCTCGCTGTACGGACGAGGTGAACTGTCCCTTGACTCCTCCCTCACATCAGCGCGCGAACACCCGACGACAGGCCAGCAAAGCACGGGAAGCACAACACAAACAGCAAAATAATCGTCGACACACGACACTGACTTTTTCAATCTATTACATACTAAACTGACCCAGTGTCAGTCCTGTTGAATCATTAGCTTGCTAGTAACCTCATTTAATTGTTCATTTGATTCTAGCTTTAACTGTAATACACTTTAACGATGCATCTTTTTTAATAATTTGAATACAGTGTCGGTTTTGTTAAAAAATGTGTGTATGTGAAAGGAACACTCAATTCTCTTATTTCCTCCAATTTGTATGTTTTAAATATGTTACGGTGTACCAGGTCTTCCTTGTTAATGGCGATACATTTGCTCCGGAGAACTGACCTTGTAGGTGACAGATATACCTGATGTGCGAATGACAGAAAAACAGTAAATTTAGGGATTAAATATAAAAAGAGACAAAATCAGATGCGCACGTCAACCTATAACTAGAAAGACAAGCAGGGAGCAGCAAACGAATAAAAAAAAACCAAACGCTCTTTCTCTCTGACTTTGTTCAGCATCTTTTCCCCTGAGGACAATGGCGGCTGACAGCTATATCTCCAGCGACATGGATTCTATTAACTCTGCTCTTAACAAACCACTTCTATACCATTCGGATTAAAGAATTTTGCCTGACCACAGTCTGTGAAAAGAAGAAGTGCAGGTGAAGCTCTGTGAACAAAAGAATTGAGTGTACCATTAGCCGTTGTAGGTGAGTGAGAAGACGATTCTGTCCAGGGGGCAGTTGCGTGTGAGCATGTTCGTGGTGTGCGTCAGAGAGAACCTAACAGTGACGGCACGCGACAATCAACACCGGTTCTAGTCATGGGGTGTGTTCTTTCTCTATATTCGCTCTGGATAATTAAGGTTTAGTTGAAGAACCTGGTCGCATGTTCGTCCACTGGAACCATTCCTGTCAGGTGAGTAAATGCATAAAGGCCGTCAAGAAAGCAGCACCAGGTCGACAGCTCTTCGAGGACATGGTCCAAATGTCTTTAGCATAAATGTTTTTGGTCATGTGTTCCTCCAGTGACATTCTTTGCTGTAAGCATCTTCGTGATTACACCAACTTCAAGTTAAGAAACAAGAACCTTTTTGGTCACTTATTAGCACATCGACAGCCAAATGAAGCGTTAGGTTGGCAGTTCTTCCATGCGATGTTCTAAATATCTTTAGCTTTCTTTTACACTATAGAATGTTTCTCTGCGACCAAAACACTGAAATTAATCGTACCGCTTTAGTTAGAGAATCTCGACACAAAGAACCATAAGCAAAATTAAACCGTCGGCACTGCCAGTTGTCATGGTAACACCTTCATGGACGACACAAACAGAACTTGGGCTGCCTGTCAGAGGTAGAAGTGAAACTTGAAATCAATCAGAATAAATTGATGTTTTTAAGGTAGATACGAACGTCTGTCTCCAAAGCACTAAGGTCTAGAAAAGCAGGTTCGGGTTTCTTCTGTAACCTTTATAACATTGTTTGTTCCCTGTAGGCAACCAACAAACAATTTAATTTTTCTTTTGTCACTTTTATAAGCCTTGCGCTTAAAAAACAATTATATTCCGAGGTTTCTGTGAACAATATTAACTCAGAAATTTGTTGAGCAAAAAAAAAGTACTAAAATGTGATTTTTTAAGGTCAGGGTGCAATATAGAAGCAAGCAAACTTGTTTGTTTACTGCGAGCTCTGAGACACGTGCTTAAACAAAAATCTTTATACAAAGATTGGGCGTAACCAAATTTGTCACTGAGAAAATATCTTGTGTCAACAAAGATAATGACCGAAAAATCGGTTTTTTTCTCCTTTCTTAATCCATAAGAGCATTTCTGTGTGTGTGTGCGCGCACGTGTCCTATATCTTTCCTTTATGACATGCGATTGCTATTACTGTATTAGTCGAGCTCTATTTACACCTTATTAACAGTTTGTCTTTGTCTTACTTTATATATTTTTTATTTATTAAAAAACTATAAATTAAAAATCTGAAGTATACTTCGAGTCATCATTTTATTTAAAAAAAAAAATAACCAAGTGTAATGAGCCATGCTACCAGTTGAGTATTTTTAGAGAAAAAAATGCAATAGAAAAAAATTCAAGTACCTCCATCTTGAAAAAATATCGACAGCAATTAAAAGAACTATAAGTTTATCCTTTCGCAGAGTCGTGTCTATTCTTCTGAGAATCTTTGGAAAAGTGACGACAATTGTATTTCAATGTTTTTCTCCATAGAAGAATTTGTGTTTTTTCTCTGCACTGTGTAATGTTTAAAGCACATAATAGTATGTGCTTAACGACTTTACTTTAATGTAAATTCTGTATTAGAAGTAAACTACATTATTCGAATAGTTTTATCTTAGCATAAAGATTTCTTTCTGCTTCAAACTCATTTTCCCTAGCGTTTTTTTTTCTTTTCGCTATGAACATCTACAATAGCTCTACAACAGACGAGGTACATTTTGTAACAGATTTATCTATTACTGAAAAAGTTTTCTACGATGACACCAGTCAGAGGATACGACAGATAGTAGAAACAGTTTTTCTCTCCGGTCTGACAACCCCGGTGTGTGTCATTGGAATCCCAGGAAACGTCATCAACTGCCTGGTGTTCTGGCGACAGGGACTACAAGACCGAATGAACTTGTGTCTCTTCTCTCTCGCGCTGACTGATTTCTTCTACTTGATGTCATCTTTAATAGTTTTATCGATAAAGTCATTTATTACTTTCTATGACCAAGCACTAGGTGAGGAATATCACATTAAGATCACGTGGTATTTGGTTGCTTTTACTCTCTCTGTTCGAGCGACGTCTGCGTTTATTGTCTCAGTCATTGCAGCAGAAAGATGTGTTTGTGTTGTCTTTCCACTCAGAGTCGCTACTTGTATACGAACGAGTACCTTGGGAGCTTTTCTGGGTACGTCCTTTCTTATCTTCTTTAGTACTGGCCTCTTGTATAATTTTTCATTTACTATTGCATGTTTCAATGTTTTAGGAAAAACACAGTGGGCAGTTGTTCGTACAGCATTTTATGAGGAGCATAGTACGGTAGTCAAAATTTTATTAAACATTTGTCTGGAAACAGTTTTACGCATAGCTAGCTTTGTGACAGTGTGTGTCAGTACTGTGGTAACGGTCCACAAGCTGAGGGCAGCGAGGTCATGGCGAGAGAAGACGACGTTGACATCCGGTAACATCAGCAGCCAACAGGCGGCTCTCACCTCCATGTTAGTCGTCGTCTCCATAATTTTCATCGCAACATCATTGCCAGCGGTCACGTGGCAAATCACGGTGCTATTTTTACCAGACCCTCTTTTTAATCCTGGTGTTTACACCACCTACATAACTGTGTCTGCAGCGGTCTATTCTTGTTTACTGATAAACGGTTGTGTTCACAGTTTTGTGTATTACTTTCGCTCACAACGCTTCCGTGAGACCTTTAAATTAATGTTTTTAAGAGATTAAATTTCTATTGTGTAGTAAAATTAGTATATTTGTTTATCTTGTCAGTTGCACACGTACAATCTTTTTTTATACCAGTAGTGTTTTCCTGTAAGGACAATATTTTCTTGTTTGTAAATGTATCATAGAAATAAGAGTTGTGCATTAAATAACTGAAAGATGTTTGAATAGTTTTTTTACCCAGAGTTACTTGTTACCTTATTAAACAACTTTTTTCTAATAAATAAGAATATCAATATTGTTATTCTATTAAAAAAAGAACTCAAGTTAGAAATACGAATAGTACACTACCAAAACTTGATATGACCAGTTAATCGAAGGAGAATGGATTCATGTTTACATTATTATTAAGATATCAGCCATATCTAAATTTAACTGTAGTTTTATTGTACTGACAGACTAACCAAATTACGGGTGCCTTTTTTTGAAAAATAACAATCAAATAGGATAACTATCCATCATCCCTCCGAATATTAATTTTATAATGTAGAACCGTATGGTTCTCAAATATTGTGGGGAGCCTTAGTCATGAATGACAAATATCTATTTTCCTTTACAAACTCATTATGGCTTCATCTTCTGATTTTAATTTTCTGAAGTCTGTTGTAGCTTTATTAAAGTTATTATTGATGCTATTACTACTACTACTACTACTACTACTACTACTACTACTATTATTATTATTATTATATAAACAAAATTACGTACCTACGCGTTAGTTCTATACAATTGATAAGTATTGCTTATTATTAAGCATTTCTTGAATTATGAATTATAAATATACTTACAACAATTGTCATAACTCATCATCTTATTATTGCATTTTCAAGCATTCCTCACAACAGAGGCAGTAATATTAAACATAAAAGAGACAAAAGCAGATACGCACAACAACCTTTAAAAGAGAAGCAAGTTCTATCTATTCTTTTTTATTATCACAGTGTTGCTATGTCCCTTTATAAATTTCGTCCATTCTCACATTCGCTAACCGGAAACTTATTTCAAGCAGTTGTTTCTATTGTGTTTTCAATAATCTCAGCCTCTCAGCATCGCGAGTGATGAGGTAAGTAGAAAGCCTTGAGGGGAGACAAAATATGCGAAGGCAGCAGTTTAAAGTTGCGCCCCTTGGATGGATGCAGACAAACCGCGGACGTGTATTGATGGACTGATGTCTGTATGCCGAGACTCACTCTTGGCCTCTTGCAAAGTGATCCGCTGTTAGTCTCGGCGAGCCGTAACAAAGAATGTGAATAAACTAACTAATAAACTAGTTAATCTGAAAGTAGTTAATCTGAAATGTGAATAAACCGGAAAGCTATGTCACCTATTGCCTCGTTTTAGTAGTTAATCTGAAATGTGAATAAACCGGAAGCTATGTCGTCGAATGCCAGCAG
Source organism: Pomacea maculata (assembly GCA_004794325.1). Lineage (NCBI taxonomy): Eukaryota > Metazoa > Mollusca > Gastropoda > Architaenioglossa > Ampullariidae > Pomacea > Pomacea maculata. Next base: position 6,718 of record SRHC01002972.1, on the reverse strand, counting down.
TCCAGGGATATTAGTTTGTGGACAAACACTGTAAGGAAATCCGTCATGATCAGGAGCATTACCTGTTAACATCGTTATTGCTGATGATGCACAAAATGAAGTATTTGAATGTTATAAGTATTTGAATGTTATATATTGACTTAATGTTTCATTTTGCTGGCTTTGTTTTAATTGTATTTACATGGGATGACACTGTGTATCGTATAATCTCGTCTGTGTGTAGTGCTGATGAGATATTTGTGTGATATTGTGACCTTTGCTTGTCTCTGATTTAAAAAAAAACATGCGGAGTGCGGTGACCACCGACAAGAGCTAGCCTGAATAGCTGCATATTTCTAGCGGAGATCCTGATGAACATATTTTTAACATGAATGTTCAATTCTTTGGTCAGCATTATTTTGTCGCCATAAATGTTATCAGCTTAGTTAGGTAAATACAAAATACCAAACTATCTCAAGTGATTTTTAGCTTTGAAACAATGTAATTATATAACAAGATTTTTGTTACAGTTTATTATCAAGATGGTTTTTTTACTTGATCTTGAATATTCAATTTTTTTTCCTTTGATTCGTTAGTGCTTTGTGCACTGACACTTTGGTTGGTTGGGCTATCAGGTTAATAGTCGTAAGTAAGGAACAATACCAAAAGCATCTTTTCTATACTCGGTTATAAACGCCTTGTGGGACCAGTAGCAGCAAACAACACTTTCTCTTCACCTCAAGTCCAGCAATCGTTCACTCGCTTATCTTTAGCCACAGCCCCTCCCACATATTTGTAATTAGATTTGTAGACAGAAAATATGATTTTGAGAAAATTTAAAAAAAGCAGCGATCCAGTGTGTGTCTCGAAAGGGGAAGAAAGAGAAAGATGAGAGAGAATTCTTTCTTTTTGTTCTTATTCGCCCACAGTGGAGCATAGGGCTGCAAAGAGAGAATTACTAACTTTAAAAACAATTATTTACTACAATAAATACTTAGCAATCACAATAGCGCACTAGACGCTCCTAGAGCAATACCGACACAGTATGCTGGCAGCAACAAAATTGTTAATACAAATTTGAAAAAAGAGAATGTCAAATGCCTTGTTTGGGCCAAACCAGCGCACACTCTACGCGTGTTTTCAAATTGTAGCGTCGAAAAAAAAACCCTAAAATAAAAGTTAATAGGTAGTTTTTATTTTAGGTAACAGCTCTGTTATTGTGTCATGTTTTGTCATGGTACTTTGATAATAATCGCAACTAATAAAAATTCGTGATTTATATAAAAATATTTTAAAAATTAATTTAAAATGTTACACGGATCCGCAAAGAAATAAAAAATGTCAAAATTACAAAAGTGTCAGTGTTTGGCTGTAAATGAAGCAAAACATAGACCTAAACTCTAAACACTTCTTGACATCAGTTTGCATCGTGTTTACAAAGCATCACTACGTCGACTTCCTACATCGTTTAGTTGTTATTCTTTGGCATTGCGTATGGACTTCAGGATGGTCAAGGGAATACCTGAAGAAAACGACAATGTTAGTGGTGTAAGAGCTGATCACTGTTAGACTGCGCCTATGGTCACGACATCGGCCGGTAGCAAAGGAGAGGCTGTCTGTAAAGACAGAAGGTCAGCAGCAAGTCAGGCATGATAGGTCGCCATTTTTATGGTAGAAGAGAACGACTGTGTATTCTATCGTGCTTCAAAGTACCGGAGCCTGGGGAAGTCACAACACATGGTGGTGTTTGTTCTTAGACATTTCGTAATATTGTCTTTTCTCGAGGGAGAATACACAATTATCTTTCTTTTTAATCTTTTTTATAGACTTTCCTCTTATATGTACTTAATTTTCTTTTTTTAACAATAATGGCTATGACCTACATGCGCACGAAAAAGCTAAAAATAGCTCTTGAAATTACCGCACCCTTCAGAAGCAAACAGTTTTGTTTGTACACTGTGTTTGACAGGTATGCGCTAAAACAAAAACTTTCTAACAGAGATTGGGCGTGAGTATTGCTTTTGAAAGTCTGAGCAAGTTTGGCATGTCAACAAAAAAGGAGTAGAGAAGACTTTCTCTTTTCCTTCCTTTCTCTGCCTCTGTGCATGCGACGACGACGACGACGACGATGATGATGATGATGATGATGATGAATATGATGATGATGTCTGTGTGTGTGTGTGTGTGTGCACGCGCGCGAGTGTATTATGTAATTTATTATTTTGAAAAGAGACATGCTATTTCTTTGACATTATTCACTTAACTCCATCTGCGTGATCATCACAGTTCATTTGATTTTTTGATTTTTAATTATTTATTGAAAAATATTTATAAACAATAACGTAAAAAGTGTATGTTAGTCATTTTTCCGTGATCGACTAAATAACACACAAAGCTTATACAATCTTAATTAAGGAAGCTTGCTACCATTAAAATTATTTTAACGTGAAAAATTAAAACGCTTTCGAGTACTTGTTGCAAATTAAACTGTTATTTTCTTTTACCCTTGTGGATAGAAAAATTAATGTATCTTCTACGATTTTAAGAAAAACGATGATAATTTTATTAATGTATTTTTCCATAGATTAAAAACAATGCAAATTTCAAAATATGATTATCGTTTTGTTTTTGGTGTAAATTCCTGTGGGATAGTTTTGACTTTCATTCACCTCTTGTTATGGTAGTCGATGTCCTGACGTGACTTCGTTGTAACATCACATGCCGCTGCCCTTAGGGCACTGCCAAACTTTTTTTTTTAAACAACAAAGTTGTCAAAATATTGCTACTGTTGTAGATTATTTCGACGAATACGAGACACTTCATCTGTTTAATTGACCTCCTGCGTGGTCTTCAGTCAGTTTGTTCTTCTACAAACAGTTGTCAGTTGTGGTTTTCATGAGATTGTTGTCAGCATGTCTTTTGTGTGGTCAGAGTAGGAGCAGCCTTTGGTCGGCAGTTCTTCCAGGCGACCGTGGGAACATCTTTTACTTTCTTAGACACCAGGAGACTTTTTTCTGATAACGAGCCTGTATGGTACAAACTCAAGAAAATCTCAAAACGTTTTCGGTAGAGAATCTTGACCCAATGAACCAGTCAGTGAAAAAAAGCAGTCAGCACCACCACAAGCTGTCTGCGAGATGTAGAAGGTCAATACAGGAAGGCAAATCTGCTGCGTATTTATAGAACATCTGTGTATTTGTTCGTGTTCACAGACCAGTAGTCAAGAAAATTACGGAAAATCAGGGTTGTTTTTCTTCCGAAACTCTACGTGACATTATTTGCATTTTATAGACAATAAACACACAATTCACTTTTTCTTTGGTCACTGTTATAGTACTCTAGTCCCTAATTAGCAATATTAGTTCAGATCATATCATAAACAAAAAAAAAACAAAAACAAATTGAAATTAGATCGCCTTGTAAACACATCTGTTTAATTATTGCGTGTTTGTCATGCAAGTGCTTAATTAAACAATACTTTCCTGCAGAGATTGGGCGTAAAACGCTTCTACTTCAGAGTTTGAGCAAATATAAAATGTCGACAAAGAAGAAACAAAATAATTGCTCTTGTTATTCTCCATGTCTGTAAGATACGTTGTGTGTGTGTTTTCCTTAATTTTTTTTTTTAATGTGATAGTTTTACCCTATTATTCTTCGTCTTCGTGGTCATAACAGTTCATCTGTGACTTGTTTTTATTTCTAAAAATTTATTTGAATTAATTCATAGTTAAAAGTATATTTCTTGTCATCATATTTTGTTATAATCTAAAAAAAAGCCATCTGTAAGGAGCTTTGTCACCAGTAATTTTTTTTAAGGAAATAATATTTTTAAAATGTTCTTCAGTATTTGTCTTTCATTGCAATTAAAACATTATTAAAAGTTTCTCCGTGAAGATAAATGAGATAAATGTCTCTTCCTCTTGAGGCTTCCGGGGAAACGACGATAATTATATTTGCCCACGTAAAGAAATTTGTCTTTTTTTGAGCATTTCGAAGTTAATAAAGGCTTAGCGCCTTTCTGTAAATATAAATTTTAAAAGGCATGCTTAAACTAAAGCTATTTGAATGCGTTTATTTTACCAGAAGTGTTCTGTTTTGTTTGAAATGTCTTTTCCATTTTCTTCTCTAATGAACAACATTAGCGGTAGCTCTACAATGGACGAAGTAAGATTTTTCACAACCGTATCTTTTGCCGAAAATGTTTTCTACCACACCACCAGTCAGAGGATAAGACAGGTAGTGGAAACAGTTTTCTTTGCTGGTGTGACAACACTGGTGTGTGTCATTGGAATCCCAGGAAACGTCATCAACTGCCTGGTGTTCTGGCGACAGGGACTACAAGACCGAATGAACTTGTGTCTCTTCTCTCTCGCGCTCACTGACTTTCTCCACTTGTTGTGTTCTTTCGCAGTATTACCCATAACATCATTTTTAACTTTGTACGATGCAGCTTTAGGTGATGAATACTACGTTAAGACTGCGACTTCTTTGATTCCTTTTGTTATCAGTGTTCGAGCGACCTCTACACTTATTGTCGCTGTGATCGCGGTGGAGAGATGTGTTTGTGTTGTCTTTCCACTCAGCGCCGCTACTTGTATACGAACGAGAACCTTGGGAGCTGTACTGGGTACGTGCTTTCTACTGGTTGTTAGTACTAGCCTTTTGTACAACTTTTCATTCAGGGCTGTGTTTGCTAAAATACTAGGAAAAATGCAGTGGTCAATAGCTCCTACAGCATTTTATGAACAACATAGTGGAGTAGTCAAAATAATAATAGATATTTTTCTGGAAACAGTTGTACGCATTGCTAGCTTTGTAATAGTTTGTGTCAGTACCGCTATAACTGTCCTCAAGTTGAGAGCAGCGAGGTCATGGCGACAGAAGACAACCTTGACCTCCGGTAACATCAGCAGCCAACAGGCGGCTCTCACCTCCATGTTAGTCGTCGTCTCCATCGTCTTTATTTTAACCTTGTTGCCAGTCGTCACGTCCCAAATCACTTATCTGTTTTTACCAGACCCTATTTTAAATCCTGAATTTTTTACCACCTACATGACAGTGGGTGCAGCGGTCAATTCATGTCCGCAGATCAACAGTTGTGTTCATATTTTTGTTTATTATTTTCGTTCGCAACGATTTCGTGAGACTTTCAAAAAATATTTTACAGAAATTCAAAACTGTATGTTAAAGAAACGAGATGACGATATACACTTCGATCGTGACCGAACGTCAACATTTGAGGGTTTGTTTTAGGGTTTGTGACTATATTATTTATGTAACAGTTGTGCATTTAATGACATATAAGCATATAGGCTTTAGGACAATTTCTTCGCAGTTATTTGTTACCTTTAAAATAACGTATTTTGTTTTCTGAGAAGTAATGATGTAATTACTGGTATACACGATAAAGACCTGAATCTATACATACAGATACTATTGTAACAAAACATGATTTGTCATGATAATAAATAATAGTTAGTTATGCCCTTCGCCCCTCCTGGTGCATAGGCCATCGACGACCGCCCTCCAACGCCTCCTGTCCTGGGCTACCGTCACCAGCTGACCCCATCCAAATCCGGTGAGCTTGGTGTCGGCGGCGAGGTCCCGTCTCCAGGTGTTTCTCGGCCTTCCTCGCTTTCTCTTTCCCTGGGGGTTCCATGTCAGCGACTGTCTTGTGACGTTGGATGTTGGTTTCCTTAGGGTGTGTCCTAGCCAACCCCATCTTCTCCGCAGGATTTCCTCCTCTATGGGCTGTTGTTTCGTTCTCTGCCACAGGTCGGTGTTGCTTATTTTCTCTGGCCAGTGAATTCTGAGGATTCTGCGCAGGCACTGGTTCACAAACGTTTGGATCGTATAATAAATAATGCATTATTATAAATAGTCCCAATTACAATTTATGACTGAACCAAAAAAAATACTAAACCTTATGAAACGACGCATTAACAATCTTTGCACTTATATCACATTTTGGGAGGGGTGTACCTACAAGAAAGAAAAACAAGTTTGATGCTTCTGAAAGCATTCTGTGTTATTTCAAGTATGTTTAACAATAGCTTTCTATAGCTGCGAATACAAATCGACTTTTGTTATTAATGTTTAGTTTAAATGTGTTTTTGAGTGACTAATTTTTCATTGAAGGGGATACGATTGCTGTCCTTGTCAAGTTGTCAGTGATAACCTAAATGTTAATGTAACGGTAGTGTTACTGCATTGATAGACTGCCTAAGAACGAGTGTCTTTTTAATGATTATTCAACATATATAATACACGACTCATCCTTTTGAATACTCACTTCACATTGCATGATTACATCAACCGTATGGCTCTGTAGTAAATATAAAATAGTAATTTTTTTTTGTGAAAACATTAATCGTTGACGAGAGTTAAGTACCTATAAATTTTCCTACATCACCTACTAAGGTCAGTGTAGTTACCCGCGAGTCAAGTAAACAAAGTTGTGTCTTACCTTTTCACGCCCCATGTGTACAGATTATTTTTCCTTTGGAGATAATAACCATCCTTCAAATAATATCTACTGATTAAAACGTTTTTGGCTATTGTCTTTTGCTTTTCTCACCTACTACTACTACTATCAATTTTCCTTAGTCTCTCCTTACGTCTGGGATATTACAATGTATAAAAAGTTATTATTAATATACCTTTTATATTTCTTCAGTTATGAATACACTTAACCAGTCTTCTTATTTCATTGTATTAGAAATCCCAGTGCCCTACGAGT
>SRHC01002971.1:20995-46248 GCA_004794325.1 Pomacea maculata | reverse complement strand
GTATTTAATAAATAATTCCTTTCTCGAGAACGCCGCTATGTATAGAAAATATATATATATAAATGGATCTAAATATCTATCTATTTGTGTATACACAGATATTACACGTGGTCACACACTTCCTTTGACACCTATATCTGTATAACAGACAGAAATGATCAGTGCACCCCTCTTAGTTTCAAGCTTCGTTACGCTGGACCTTACCTCTTCATCATAACATTACCAAAAGTGTTAAAGAAAACAAACATATATAAATATTGTAAAAAAAAAGTGTAGACAAGTCTTACTATTTCTAAAACAAAAGGTCAAAGTGCAATTTTATCTGTCATATTGATGGAAAACCATTTTGTTCATATTCGAGCCTTTTTCTATTATTATAAATGATTATCTTATTTCAAATTAATTAATGAAAAACTAATTTCTAATACCGATAAGAACTTTTCTTATTATTATTACAATACTAAATATTTTATTATTGTACTTTTACATAGTACTTGTTAAAACACTTCCTCCAATGCAAGAATGCAATTCAATGAATAACATAAATAGTCAATATGACATATTAGTCCATCCACTTTAACGCAAGAGAAAACAAACCTTGACCATTAGGAGATAATTAGAAAAACTGCAATTGTAAAGTCAAAAAGTATGAAAAATACCAAAACTTACACTATGTGGGAAAACGCTAGCGAGGAGTTAAAACTATAAGAAAGAATATCGAGAAAAGACAAATTAAAATTAATTTACAAATAAACTTTATGCAAAAACAAAAGTTATTTTTCAATTAAAAATTTTCAAGAATGCAAATTGAAAAAGGTAGAAAAATAGAAAAGCGACAGAGAAAAATTATATCTCTATCAAAGATACAACCAAGCAAATCAATGGTATGAGGTTCTTACTCATCCGTCTTTGGTAGAATCCTTCGCAAATTTAAGTTGACACATTATCCGTTTTTGTCTTTCTACTTCTCTAGCCCGACGTCTCCGCTCCAAATAAATGTGGGTTTTGGCGCGAAAAGACCTCACGCGTTGTAGCGTCACGTGGGTGTTGTGGGGGCTGGCCATTGGTTGCAGCCCCTGGGAGACAATGTAGCGAACCCCGGAGCGTAGCGTCCCTTGAGGCATCTTCCTAAGGCGCTGAGAGGAGCAGGTGGTTGTGAAAGGTGAGAGACCACGTGGGCAAGGTGCCGTGTGTACACAGCAGCAGGAGTGACCAGCAAGCTAGGGGTGGACTGCAAGGGGGTACTGTAAGTGGATATGTGCGTGTGTCTGTGTGTGTGTGTGTCTGTCTGTCTGTGTGTGTGTGTGTGTGTCTGTCTGTCTGTCTGTGCACCGTCTGTCTGTCTGTCTGTCTGTCTTTCTGCGAGTCTTTGTTTGCTCTGTGCTAGGGTCAAAGCTTTATCAGCTAGTCTAAATGAAGGGAAGAATTAGAGTACCCCATGTTTGTTGATGATGTAATTTCCGGGTTGCACATTTGGGCGTTTACTCATTTTTTTATTGCATTTTAGAAAATACGACTGTATCAGGTTATAGCTATAGGTAGGTCTTTTTAATTCATTTTAAAGCCACCTAGTGACAGATGCTCTTTTATTTTCTCCATGGGCTTTTCATTTTCACATTCATCTTTATCTTGTTCTTCTTATCTTCTTATTCTTCGTGGAATATCGCTGACCTTGTCTTTGTTCTTGTGTTGTCCTCACTGCATTTCTTCAACACCATCATCTCATTCTTTTTTGTGTATGGAGTCTCGACTGTTGTACATTTTATTTTTCAAAATTTTTATCTATATGCCATTAAAGTGATTATTTGTACCGTTTATTTCCTCTTTGTTGTGGTCCTCGTTCATCATAGGTTTGATAGGTACGTCGTGTCCCATCGCTGGCTGAGCGAGTGGGTGATCGGCGACATTTTAAATTAATTAAAGTTTGATGAGGATGATGATGAGGAGGAGGAGCATACAGGTGGGTGATATATTTGTTTTTAGCCTTTCCCCTTCCTTCTTTTTCTCCCTGCACAAACCTTGCTCTATCATAGAGACTACGCCTTTTCTACAGCATTTTTATTCCCAGAAAAGTCTTCTCATTTGTCTCACTGTCTCTGGTATTGTTCCTAAGGCGGGTCCAGAGAAATCTCCTATTGTACCCTCTCTGCGACTGATCAGTTCTTATGTCAGGTGGTCTTTGCGTTTAAGTTGCATCCTGCAGAAGAATTGATCATTAAGAACTGTGTAACAGCTTGACATGATTGGATCATTAGCAACTGTTAAACAGCGGGACCTGTTTGATATGTAAAGTATTTTTGTATTTAGCTGCGACATTCATCTGTGTATCGACCTTGTTGCAGTGCAGAGGGCAACTGTTTTATTGAATCTCGAGGGGTGGCGCGTACGTTACGGCTTAGCGAGCGGCTACGGGCGTGCATCCTCCGCCGTCTGGGGGTGGTACGCGACTCACTGTATAAGCTGGTATGTTCATGTGGCATCTTAACAACAATCAATACGTCTGTGATTATCATACACACTACAATTCTGTAAATGAAAGCACAAGGACTAACTTAAGGAAATAAATCCTGACAGGACTTAATAATCAGCATTTGACTACTAGACTACAGAAGTAACAACATTTCATTCGTGTATAAAACATAAACACACACTTTTTTATGACTGACTGACTCCATCCATCCATCGTTTAAGAATAAAATGCACTTCTTATATCTACGTCGTGTAAGATCAGTAAACAACACCTAGCACAAAAATGTAAACAATGCATTAGTTTTCGTTGTTTTCATGACATAATGAAATAATAGAAAATAGAACGAGGGAAGTATGGTATGCACTGTCCTTGCCTCTATTTCAAAGAATGAATTACCATAACTATGTAGGAAAGAACAAGTAGTGAAGAGCAAATTAGACATAGTTCTAAAATGGTTCTCGCCATTACCTATGTTGAAAGAAAATGTGAATGGTATCTACTCTATTCCTTTTCGGTTTGAACCCCATGCACAGGATTTTCGTTGGCCAAAAACATATGGTCACTTTATTTGTCTACTAGTTTTCAGGAAAATGCCTTCAATTTTTCTCGCGCTCTATGTGTTTCATCAGTATGAAACGCTTAAAACCCTATTATTATTATGATGATGATTATGATGATTATGATGATTATGATGATTATTATGATGATTATTATGATTATGATTATGATTATGATTATTATTATTATTATTAAAATTTCAATGTACAAAAAAGGATTTAAGAAACGATGTATCTCCGGAATGAGTAGCTCAGAAAACAGATGGATTTTATTATCTCGGATCATAAATGCTATAATACCTTACAACACCTTAATCTGAGAGAACAGGTAATGCAGTCTCCGATGATGTAGCCGTTTTCCTGAAATAAAGAGACTTCAGAACAGTGTTAAAAATGATAAAATGTGCAAAAAAGCTTAGCTCGCCTACAGCAAGCGAATGTGTTGTAAGCATGAGTGACTGCCTTAGTGACCACGTCTGTGACAACAACAGGTCCGTGATGAGGTGTGTGTCTTTAGAATGGTGAAGATGTAAGAAAGCTTCGTTGTGATTTGTGTTGCGAATGATACATGTTTGTCAGTTACGATTGCTATTATCTTAATTACTAAGATTGTATTCTTTGGCCATGTCACCCCGCACGACACCTTGTTAAAGACTCTCCTCCAAGGCACTGACAACCAACTTGAAAGACAGGATAGGTCGTCCTGTACAGGACCTGCTGACTATCGCCCACAATACTCAAGAGAGGCCACCCCTGTCAGCCATCCCTGTGATCCCCTACAACGACAGGGGTCGGTAAAAGGACAACTGACTGACTGATCTTTATTAAATCCGCCTTTGTATTCCAATATTATTGTTATGAATAAAATACTAATGTACTAATGAATACTGTTAGTATTCTAATTCATATGTTTTTAAAATTTCTAATTACGCTTATACTTTAATAAAATATTCCAAGACAGATGATGCGACGAAGCTATTTAAAAACGCGCCACTTGAAACACATATACTTTAATAAAAGATATAGTAGTCACTGAAAAACTAACAGAGGCATACCATTCTGCACTGTTCGTGTATATATATATCTAAACACGCACAAAGTGACTTGCTGACACTATTTTACTTATGAAACAGCAACTGGCCGCTAAAGACATATGACTATGGAGAACTGACCATACCTACCGACCACAACCCCATTTATTGCGTGTCATTACCTGATTACCAGTGGGACAATAATAAGTGGGAAAAAGTAGAAGAGGAAAAAAGATTGGCATGCTTCACACAGGCTGCATTAAACCTTCAAACACATTCATAGTATGGCTTCCGAGATGTTTTACAGCAGTATAAATGTTTTCTTAGATACTCTGTCAAATACCTGTGTGACACGGAAAGATCCTGCTAAAGATATTCTGCAAAATGGCTGATAATATTTGTGCTCAGATAAACTTTCCTTAATTTCTTGAATTTTTGGAATGTAATTATTTCCCTTACTATCCGTTAAAGAATGCTTCTTTGAACTAGTTTTTGGATATCTACGATTTGTGATAGGATACTTAGTATAAAATTCCTGTTCGTATCAAAAAATCATCCATGATGCTCTTTAGAAATAATTTAGTAATTTGTTTCCCTTCAGTTATCTTTCTTTAGTGCATTGATAATTAGGGCAGTTGACCTTCTATATAATAATCGATTCATTTTTCTAGAACGCCAATATATCTATAATGTTTTAATGAATATAAATATTAATTCCTTAATGCTAACGAATACACGCACTGCGCGTGATCACTTAATTGTACTCAGCAAAGCAATTTTCTTGAGAAGTATCTGTATTATTAACTGAAATTCTCGGTGTACCCGACTCTGTTCTATGATTTGTTACGGTGAACCGGACATATTATCATAAAATTACAACAAGAAAAGTATAAAAAACGATTTATCTATATATATATATCTTACAAAAAATATATGCAACATAGGAGTTTTCACTTTTCTGAAACAAAAGTTAAAAGTTTAATATTATATGTCGTTTTCTTGTATATAACAGCTTTATTTGTATTCCGAGTCTTTTTCTTATCAACCGACAGAAATTATTTGATTTTAATTAGGTAATGAAATATTTTTAATATCGCGTTATTACACACATTTGTAGTTTCACATTGTACTTGTTGAAAAAATGTAAATGTTTGAAAACTTTAAATACAGGGAAACAATTTAAGGAATAGCAAACAATACATTAGAAATATTAGTCATTTAAATGCAAGCGATAACAAACATTGTAACACAATTGATACGTTACATCCGCCTGCGGAGGGTTAAGCGGCTATCATAAGTTGGACATTCCAGCCTCCAAGGGACGCAACACAGCGGTAATCAGTTTAGGGTAACCCTGAGCGTAAATGAACGAATACATAAGGGAGAAAACACGGGAACCTTTAGGACTTGTTCCTCCAGCGATTACTTCCCTGTAAAGGGTGAAAAGGTCAACCAATCAGGTGTTACCTCGTGTCAATTCCACTCTATGTTTTGTTTACTTGAGCGCCATATTGACATTCGTTGGGGCTTACTCGATTTGACGTGGATTTGTACTCAAACAACAGAAAATGAGAAGAAAACAGTAATGTTTAAATTCTAATGTACATTCTAATCAAATGTTATTTTGTTTCTTGTACTTTATGCTTGTATATAGCATGTATACAATTTTTTTATTAATTGATGACTTTTGACATTCCACCCGGGATCTGAAATCTCTGCCCCATCCAGTTACTATCTTTGATTTAAGCTTACTAAAACAAATCGGAGCCTGTTCACACCACGCAAATGTTTTTAAAATGCTCTTTTAAATGGCGTATCACATATATTTGCCTTTTTTGTAGCAGATATAACTTTTAAAAAAATCGGTGAAAATGTTCTTCGCGGGCACTCGGTGCTCGTAGTGATTTGTGTTTGCGCAGCTCTCTACCTTCTTAGCGTACTGATAATAATACTAAAAATGTATCAATCTGATTTTTTTTGGACAAGAACAATGTTTATTCATTTCAAGTTTATATGCGGTTATCAAAGTGTGATTCCTGGAGGTGTAACTTGTGCTAGCATGATATATCCTGTGCAACACAGTGTGAAGTTTTTTTGAAATTCAATTACACCTACCTAATTTGCTTTGGATTACCTAATAAGTGACTGTTCATGAAGGATTCTAATGTAAACATTTTTGTTTCACACAGTTTGATCTCTTATTATTAGTTTCTTTTTTTTCTATCGCTTTCAGTTATTTTTTATGATTTTTTTGAAATTGGCGAATTTCCCTGAGTACGAGGAGAACTTGACCTCGTTGAAGTCCCCTATATTGACTGAGGTACATTCATGAAAACTGCAATTGTAAATTCACGAGGTATAACGAACATTGAGCTAATAATATTTAAAAGTTCTAGCAAAGATTTGGAGCTGGAAGAAAGACGATAGAGAAAAAAAACCCAATAAAACCATAGCAAAACAATAAACTTTGATACCAAGTATAAAACTTTACGGATTGACAAATTCGAAACGAACGGGTAAAAAGTAGAGAAAAACACTATATCCATTTCAATGATACAACCAAGCATTGCCTTAGCAAAATCAGGGGCATTCGGTTCTAAAGCATCTCTTTGCAGTACCATCTTTCGCAACTTTAAGTCGACAAATTATCCGTTTTTGTCTTTCTTCTTCTCTAGTCCGACGTCTCCGCTCCAAATAAATGTTAAAAGTGTAAAGGAAAGGGTTAAATGCAGAGTTAAAAGGCAAAATAAAAATTGCCATCGCCACATTGACCTCTCCCGAGATAGGAATGTCAAAGGTCGCGAGAATTCCCGTTAAACCGACAGGAAACCAGCACAAAAAGTCCGACATTACTACAGTAATTAGCCGTCGTGCTACAGTAATGTCTTTAGTAGCTTTGGATGTGCTGGACACAGACATGGAGGTCGCGCGTATAGACCAGTAAATAAGGACCTGACCCACAAAAATCAGAAAAAAACAAATAAAGTTTAAAACGACCATGACTATAAACGAATACTTACGACCAGGGAAATCAACCCTCGAAGTAGGAAGTGGAATACAAATACTAGTCTGGCTGTAAAACTGCCAGTGTGACGTCACAGGAAGAGAAGGGGTCACAGCTAAGGTCAGACCTGCCAGCCACACAAGTCCGCATGTAAGCTGTGCTGAACGTTTATTAAAATGGAACGAACTAAAAGGAAAACGAAGAACCAAAAAGCGGTCAGTAGTGATTAAAAAGATCATAAACACAGACATCTCCATTGACAGTAAACACACGAAGCCTGTAGCCTTGCACAAGCCGCTGTTCCTCCAGTCGACATCCTCCCACAGGTAAGAGCCTCTGTACCTGTAATCTGCGACACCGATAACCAATAAATACACACCCATCAGAAAGTCCGCCACACACAGGTTGGTGACGAAGACATCATACCCGATGTCACCTGTGGTTTTATGAAAGATCAAGCGGTAAAGCAGTGTGCCGACATTTCCCAGTAACGAGAGCGAGGCAAAGATGGCGAGTGCCACGCGGTACAGGGTGGAGCGAAGCAGATCGTCACAGGAAGACACTTCATTGGAGCGAGCGTGACAGTTGAGCACGTTGAACCCTCGGGGTAGTATTGCCGGACAGCACAGCTTGTAGTTGTCAGCATAAACAGTGTCCAGTCGGTCTAAAGCTGTGAATATTTCCCTCGGAAAATATGTGATTGGGCATTGGCGCAAATCTAGTACCCGCAGATTATTCATTTTACCAAAGCCTTGTCCTGTCACGTGATTTATTTGACCACCAGATATATTTAAAATCGTTAAAGCTGAGAAGAAGGTAAACATTTTAAAGTCAATTTCTGATATAAGAACATTCGACATATCCAAAACTTTTAGAGTATTTTTATAAACAAAATCTTGAAAATGAAATCGTTTTAAAGGATTATTACTTATTTTCAAAAACTCAATATTTGTAAAACCGACAAAATGTCTGCTTTTTATATGCGTTAACTCGTTGTAGCTTATATCTAGTGTTCGGAGATTAGGCAAAACGACTTCATGCAGTTCAGTGAGGTTACACCGGACCAGAATGAGATCAACAAGGAAGGTGTTGTTCCACAGGTCAGCGAGGGTCACCGAGGTCCCGCTGGCATCCAGATAGCGAATGTTAGAATAGTCAGCGGCATTGAAAATGTCAGAACAAATGAAGGCCCAGCCGTGACAGACACAGTTGTGTGGACATGTTTCATTACACAATATTTCATCATCACGTTGAGGACATTGGTACACCCCATCACACACGTGACTCTCGTGAACACACACCTGAGAGGCACGGCAGCGGTAGAAGCCTGGACACGTGTACCTGTCACATGCCGCCTCGTCTTCATGACCAGGACAGTCGTACATCTCGTTACAACGGAGGTAAACAGGCAGACAAATCTGATGAAGACTGACACACGTGAAGTCGGTATCAGGACAAGTAAAGGTCGACATTTCAGACGTGTTGTAGTTAGTCAAAGTTAACAGACCTTCTGAAAATTGTAGTCGTACAGGTGGTGTGAAAGCTAAATCCTCAAACGTAATGGTGTCGTAAAATTTTTGTGTGTGACACAGGTCTTCATCCTTGTGATCATTACAGTCCACTTGATTGTTACAGACTTTGCTGTCATCCACACACTGACGACAATAAAGTAGAGGCTATTTGTTTGGTATACGGTGATCTTTAAAAGGCATTTGCATAAAACCTGCCTTAAAGTTACTTGTTACATAAGTACAGGTGGAATTTTTATTAGAATTCAAGAAAAAAAGCATTCAACTGTAATAGTAAAAGAAAAAAAATTATAACTAGTTACACTAAACACAAAAGCTGTTGGACAATATAGCTGTAATACGTATTAGATGTTTCAGATATCTATAATTTTGTGCATAATATCTAGTAACATAATTTTAATGGAGATGAAGATAAAGTGAAATGTAAATGTAATTAAAGATGAGCTTAAGTAATAAATTATTTCTGAAACTGCTCTTACTATCAAAAACAGTCTTAGTCTTACAAAGTAAGTAAAATATAAGACTAACCTGTTTACCGCTGCAGTGAAAAGACGATGGACTATTACATAGTGGGAAGAAGCAGAAGTCCTCGTCACTCCCGTCTTTACAGTCAGGCCAATGGTCACACACTAACGTGTAGGGGACACTATCCTGCACACCGCTGCACTTAAAGAACGGCGGAAGTGACGTCAGTGGTGCCGAACAGGAAGACGTGTCGCCATAGTTACCAGACCAACAGGCAGAGTTCTTATCACAAGCCAGGAACACGTGAGTGAAGTGATTAGTGGGGCATCGGATGTACGCAGCCTGGTGGACATTGAGATGTTAGTACTTTAGTCACCGCTGACAGCGACAACAGTCACGTGATCAGGTATTATAATAATAAACTATTGACTTCTAAAATAGATATACAACTTTTCTTACTATTATTTTTATTTAAAAAAACTCTTTGTTTTAATATATAATCATTAAAATAATAACTGGGTGAAATTTTCTGTAAACACATTAAGAATAAAGTTAATTTCTATTTAAAGATTACTCACATAAAGCTGACCTAGACTTTTACTGACCTTTGACAGTTTGTGAGAATGTTCTTGTGCAGAAATCACTGGTGGCTGATTTTGTTTAACAGCAACCGGAAGTTGGCACATGCGATAAGCAATGGAATGAATCGAGTTACAGTCATATTTTTTCGCTAAAAAAACTGAGTATTGATATGATAATTTATGTTGGAAAGAGAAGCAAAAGTGCAAACGTTGAGTATACCTTGTTTTGCTTGCATGGGCAACAGTCTCATCACTCCATTGTAAACTGTGTTTATACCTAGACAAATAAAATAAGGGTAAACAGATTTTGTAATAAGATAGTCAGACAAGGTGTAGGTCATCATCGTAGAATCAACAATCATATACCCACAGAAAAGCTTTTAGAGTGAAAAGCTGTGTTTACTTACATTGGGGATAAAACTTCCGGCATTGTCTTCAGACCGAAGAATGAAATGCCAGACAGCTTTAGCCTGCTTAGCAATTTCGGCAGACGTAATTTCAGGTTTTGTGTAGTCAGACTGACGAGTTGTCCTCCACGCTCCTGACACCATCCGTTCTCACGGGACCAGGATGTTGGTTGATTTACATTGGAAATAGCAATACAGTGCCCGTCAACCTGAAATAGTCCCTGTCTGAATGTGCCATCACCTTGCCAGCAACCACCTTCTGCCTCCTTGTCGTTACAGTCAAACATCAAGATACAGGGAGTGTCCTGCCACATGTCCCGCCAGTCTGTGACCGAGCAGTTCCACCTGTCTCCAGACAGTTCCACAGGTGGTTGTGACTTGTGTTTAAAATCAAAAGTTATTGTCAAGTTACTTTCGTCATACGTGTCATACCTGTGGAATTCTATGTAAACCCATCCGGAATAAAAAGTAAGGCCATGGCAAATATTTAACGCTGAGTCGCATAAATCATACGTGAAGGTGTTGTTGTCTGTGCGGAAGGTCAGGTGATGGTCGTCCTTCTTGTCCCGGCAAAAATAGTTTATATAGATAAAGCGAAGGACGATTATATTGTCGCTTGGAGCCTTCACGAGCAAAGATGAGTTTACAAATGGAGGCAAGTAATTTTTTCTCAAATTGTTCAAGTTGATTTTGCCTGGAAAATGAAATTTAATTGTCATAAAAACAATTGTAATGACACTTGCCAGTTTTGCGACTTGTGACATGTGTGATATTTCTGGGAAGAGTTTTAAGACACAATGGTGTGTACAATGTTGGTGGAAGATGTTTTAAGATAATGTGTTCAAGATATTAATAATAATCTGAACCGTAAAAAGTTATTTATAGTGTAGTTTACCATCTCATTAACACTTTGCCTGTCATATTTGTAAAAACATTTCCCATAGAGATACTTTTCCTTCTAAGTTAGTTCAAATCATAAGCTTTATGACATTCATTGAGAATTTAAACTGTTCCAGTCACTGTGTTGTCTGTCAGATTATTCTAAACGACTGGTCGGGGACATGAAGCTGTAAACACTGAAAGTTGGTTGATATGGTCATGTAAGTAGACCTGCCACTTCCAAAATGGTGTAGACGAAAGATATCTAAAGAAAGAAGAGCAGCGTGTAAAGCCAATTCCTACAGATGACAGTGCTTCCTATGATTGTGATGGATAAAGTGCATGACCCGGTAGACTACCGGTGTGACCTCCTTGTACTTATGCTTATCACCCAGCTAACTTGATATATCAAATAATGTCAAAATCAAGTACGATATTAGTACAGGAATCACAGATTTCAACGGGAGATGATAGTTACAGATTACCACAGAGGTTTAATATTTGTACTGTTAGTACACCTGTTTTCAAATTTTACTTTACCATTAACAAGCTTAGTGCAAGTTTATTTTGTAGGACTAACTGCTGTGAATAACTTGTCTTTTATAGGTCATGTTACCTTACTTTTCTTGGTGTCGACGTACACCACTAGCAACTACACATTTAAGTTTATATTATGTGTTGGATCAACAATAAACGAAGCCATATAAAATACTTAATCACTGAAAGAAGCCTATGAGACCAAACTTTTTTATTTTTGCTTAAGAGTAAATTAATTACATAATGTAAAATTCTGCTGAAGTAACACACCTGATGTTGGAGAATTAAAGATGATTTCAAGTTGTTGACGAGTTGTATCTGAGAATGAGATGTTAAAAGCCATCTGAAGATAGCAACAAAAACCTAATTTATTAAAGGATAAATTAAAGGTCAGGAGATGAGAGTAGGTAAAAAACGTTCCAGGCAGAGCATCATTAGTGGTGGAGAAAAGGGTCACATCTCTGTCGTCCACCAGGGTGATTTTGACACTTTCACAATTTGCATTTATGTACAGTAGGCTAACAGCAGTCTCCATCCCTTTAGGAACACTTAGATGCACAACACAAAACAAAATGCCATGTGAACCAATTTGATTAGACGTATTAAAAGACCACGAAATGATGGCCTCGTTATCGATGATACGATGTCTGACGATGCGGTTATAGCAATTTCTGAGTTCTAGATGGAGATCCGATGATTTGTTCCTCTTGCGTATGGCCTCAAACAAATTGTTTACTTTTGCTAAGCCAAGCAATTTGATACTAGGGTTGTGACCGGAAATAGTATATGTCACTTTGCCGGTGCCAGTACAACTTTGTGACCATTGACTCACATGGGACAAATTGTAAGGATGTCTGATAGATGAATCCGACTTTTGATGGTGGACTGCACTGTGCGCAGTGATGCTCACCTTCCCTGATGTGCTGTTTATCACTCTACTTGCTGTTGATGTAGAGGAGCCGGATGTGAAGTGTAAGCAAAGTATAGTAACAATTGTTGTTATGGTTCTTTCCATGATGCTGTGACGTCTCCTCTTTTGTAAAATAACCAATACCCTTGATAAACAATGTCTCTCAGCAGCTACCCTTCATCCTTCCTGAAGGAACTGGCTAAAGGACTAAGGACAAGGACCTACTTTATGATGTCTGTGAGGCTCCTCCGACTGCGTTGCTATGTGCCCTCGGTTATAAAGAAAATCCAAGACAATATTCCGATACTGTTTTAAGAAAAAATGCTTTTCTTTTAGATAATAGATAGGAAATTATTTCTTTGACAACAGTATTAAAAGCAGTAAAAGGTTACTGAAGACCTTTGAAAATACATTACAGTTTCTAATTTGCTTAAAACCCTTTTTTTCCTGTCTATTCTCAGTCACGTTTATTTCTCCTATTACAGAACAAAAAGATTTTTATTCTTTTTTTTCCTTTAAGAATTTTTCACGTGAACAATCAAAATTGAAGCAAACATTAAGAAATCTGTGCACACTTTGACTTTAATTTTATATTACAGTAATTAATTTTATGTCGACGGTAAGAAATACACAGCATAGAATATTGCTTTCAAACGAGAAAAAAACAGATTTTAATTTTCTGCTCTATAACTATATTTTTAGCTTGCTGAATTATTTTTTTCATATTGGCACACGCGTTTCAGACTTTCGCTCGCTGGTAACATTTCTTTTGTAAGTAAAAGCAATCGAGAAATAAATTTACAGCAGCGCGGATCTGAAACTTAAAAAACCCTCTTTTGTCAGTTCGTCAATGAAAAGGAGGATATCAATTGGATAGAATCTGAGATAAGACATCGTAAAAGAGAGGAAAGGAAGAGGATTGTGGGAGGTGGGAGAAAGAGAAAGATGAAGATTTGCTGTGTCTGAGAAGCACGCGCGACACACGTGGCTAAATATCACAGCAGCAGCCTGCAGGCTGTCAGAATGAGATCACAGGCCTCGCAGTTTACTATCCAGAGCCAACGAATAGTTGCTTGTTCAAAGCCCAATGTTTCTGTAAAAATGTTTAAACGTTGAGAAACTATCAGGCGAGAGAGACAGAGACAGTGACAGAGAGCGAGATAAGGGATACTAAGGAGTCGCATAGAAAAAAGACAAAAGAGAAAAGGGGAAAGATGAAAAGAGAAGACAGTTTGCAGGTGCATGTGTGTTTTGTTGCTAACAATCATGTAAGATAATCTCTTCTCGAAACTTCAACAGCAACGGTCTTGACCTGTAGGGGTGGAGTGTGTAGCAAAGGTCATCTGCAATTCACTTGCAATAATCTTTTTCAACCCACGTTTGTCCGGGAGCTACTGATTGATCCTGCTTGTTAATAAGAAAGAAACTTTCAGTGTGTAGAGGTATAAGAGAAAGACCGACTTACGCGAGCACTGATCACCAGCTGGGAGAGTACAATAGTAGTTTGACTTTTCCCGGGGTCTGCTCGCCTAGTCATCGCACACAGCGACAGGCTGGAAGGTAGCGACAGTAAGGAAGAATAAAACTTCCAATCGAAAACAGCAAAGAAACGCTGCTACCTACTCACCTGTGCTGTAGCAATGCATGGTGGGTCGAAACAGATGAAGGAAGAAAATACCTGCTTCTGCCAACTTTAAAAGAAAACAATGTCAAGGGCAACAAGTCTTCTGCTGCACGGGGCAAGCTCTCTGTTAGTCTGCACTTTTACACCCGAGTGGATTCTTTGGTTGACCTTTTCGAAAATGAAGTGGTTTAGTCAAACAAAGTGACTGTGTACGTACTGAAGACGTATTTTGTTGACAGAACAGCAGAATATTCACGCCTAATTCCGATTAATGCTCGTTACTGTAGTTCAACAAGGTTGTTCCAGCCTAGCCAGCTGTAAGTAACGGGTACCTGACTCCATAGACAAATCAGGAAAGATAACTCATCTTGAGCTAGAGCAGTGGTTCTCAAAGTATTTTGGACCGCGGACCACTTTACTTAAGTAAAAAATATGGCGGACCACCAAGGCCTAAAAATCAATCTGTACTATGTATTTCAAATTTAAATTGCCGCATGTGTTTCATTACAATTCAAAACTAAATGTCCTTCTGTGACAGTAGTATAGTAATAAGTGGACGTAAAACTACCAACCTCGTTATTTGTAATTAAAATGTTAATGCGAGGAATACATCACTTTAAACATCACTTTGCTGACATATGACGACTGTCAGCCGCGGACCACACTTTAAGAACGACTGAGCTAGAGAATGCAGAAGCCGCTGGTCCTGACAAAGTGTGGTATCAAACATCTCTCGTCAAACGACCCATCAAAAGCATAAAATATCAAGAAATGATTTTTATCTTATTATTGATTAATTTGTAATGAGTCAATGAGTCAATGAGTCAGGTAAGTATTAAGTAGGATAGAGTTTGTGCAGCAAGTGTCTGTGATTGTGTCTTACCTGTGTAGCAATGTATTGACCACAAGCTCAGCATGACCACCAGTGTTTACCTCTAGTGTAGTGCAATCTTTTAACTGACAGTCGACTGTTCACGGATTTTTTTCTGTTCTTTTCAATCTCTACATTATACTGTCCTGCCGACATCTCTTTGTTGACTGTTTACCTCAGCGTCATCTGTGTTCCCATAGCAACCTGTCTTCTTGCTTCTTTAAATTCGTCATTAACTTGACGTCATATTCCAAGCTATTTTTATTCGGATCGTGAGAAGGGGGAAAGGTCAAGGTCTTTTTTCTCTGACTGTAGCAGCGCTTGACGTCATGGCCATTTTACGTCACGCGTCGTCTGCTTGATGCTGTCTGCTGCTTGCTGTACCAATAGGGGTGCACTGCTCATGGCCCCTCCCAACCCTGTCCGTAGTTTTGGCGCGAAAAACCTTCATGCGCTGTAGCGTCACGTGGGTGTTGCTGGCGCTGGCCATTGGTACGCAGCGTTCTTGATCTAACGATAGGCCTGAAGACTTCACGGGCAAGAACTCTGGCTGTACTGTGAAGTAGTGTGTGCAGGTGTTTGTTTTTTTATTATCCCCCTTACATATCTCATTACCTCTGACTTGAGCGTGGGGTAGACCTCCGTTTCCTTGCTTGTGTGTGTACGTGTATGTGTGTTTTCTTACCTATTTAAATTTTTTTATCTATATGTGATTAAAGTGATTATTAGAACCGTTTATTTCGTCTTTGTCGTCGTACTCGTTCAACAAATGTTTGACAGGTACGTCGTGTCCCTCGTCTGGCTGAGCGAGTGGGTGATCGGCGACATTTTAAATTAATTAAATTTTGATCATGATAATAATGATGAGAACGATGATGATAAAAATTATGATAACAATGATGATGACGATGAGGAGGAGGAGAAGGATGCAGGTAGGTGATATATTTGTTGTTTTTTTTTTTAAGCATTTCTCCTCATTTCTTTTTTCCTTTCCACACACCTTGTTCTACCAGAGAGAATACGGATTTCTACAGCTTGTTTTTATTCCCAGAATTGTCTCTTCATTATCATGATCAAAATTTAATTTATTTAAAATGTCCCCGAGAAATTTCCCATTGTTCCCTTCCTGAGTTTGAACAGTTCTTATGTCACGTGGTCTTTGTGTAATACTTGCATCCTGCACAAGATTTGATCATTAGGAACTGTTAAACAGCGGGACCTGTCTGATGTGTAAAGTATTTTTGTACTTACTTGCGACATTCCTCTGTGAGTATCGACCTTGTTGCTGTGCAGGGTACGTAGGTGTGAGAGGGATTTAGACACTTCCCCGGATGTTCGCTCACTTTTTCACTTCCACAATTGGCTGACTCCTCGACGGTCCGCCCTCTCTAGTGACGTCATGGCCAATGGCATGGCTACTATGAAAATGTTGCAGGAAGAGTTACTTCTCCTGACCTCAGACAAACAACGTGTTGGTAGAAACAAGTTTATTGAATCAACAACACAATGCACTAGTACTCGTGGACAATAGGCGCTCAGTACAAAGACTGGTCAGTGAAGGAAACATTTTAATACTTGACGCCATTGTTTCAGTGAGGACACTCTCTACAATCCCAGCTAACCTAGTAACAATGGCGGGTAGTGATAACACTGATCTTCGTAAATTGTTTTTTAATGAATGACTAGTGAACAAACATAACGAACAATAGTAAATAATCTGGATGACTGCAGCTGTTTACATGCAAAGATCCAATACCAATCAATAGCACTACATCATTATGCTATAATTAAACACCTGTTTGATATGTTTGTTATAAACATGGACAAAACTGAACTCAGGAATTAGACGATAATGTTTTACTCCAAAATGATCTGCTCCAAAAATACATTGTAGGGCCTCATTATAAGGCCAAAACTGCTTAACCGCGGCTGAAATAATTTTTCATAATGCCTAAATCACAATAAAGAATCACAAATTAATGCTTCTTTATCACGATCGTTTCTTACTTGTTGACCCGCGAGTCGCCATTTTGAAAGTTGCGATATTGCGTGCTGCCTGTTAAATCGCAAAACATAAACAAGAAAGTCTCAGTGCCATGACAACACCAACTCGATGATAATGAACATAACTCAGCATACAGCAACATTGAAAATTGCCACAACACAATGGCTGGTCTCCCTCTAGTCACCTTTATGTAAATAAGTGATGTAAGAACTGATCGATTGCTGGGATGGTGCAATAGTAACTTTTACTTTTCCCGCGGACTGTCTGAGAAACAATAGCGGAAACGGGAAGATTTTTGTTATAAAGAAACATTAAAGCTTGAGTTGAAATCTGAGAAGACTTGCAGAAATACAGAAAAGCTGTGTGCAGAAAAAAGAGATAACGAGAGAAAGAGAGACTCAAGCTACAGAAGGACGAATTTCTTGGTGAATAAGCTATACACCTATCCATCCATTATTCTATTCTTCTTCCGGTCTGCTCGTCTGTTCGTCTGGCTGTCTATTCGTTGAATAAGTGACACTGTATGAGCTGATATGTTCATGTGGCATCTTGACAACAGTCAATACGACTGTGATTATCATACACACTACAATTCTGTAAATGAAAGCACAAGAACTAAATAAAGGAAATAAATCCTGACAGGACTTTATAATGTTCATTTGACTACTAGACTACAGAGGTAACAAAATTACATTCATGTATAAAACATAAACACACACTTTTTTAATGACTGTTTACATCCATCAATCATTTGAGAATAAAATGCACTTCTTTTATCTCCGTCGTCTAAGATCAGTAAACAAGCACAAAAATGTAAACAATGCACTAGTTTTCGTTTTTTTTTTAATCACATAATGAAATAATACAAAAAAGAACTAGGGAAGCACGATATGCACTGTCCTTGCCTCTATTTCAAAGAATAAATTACCGGAAACATGTAGGAAAGAACAAGTAGTGAAGAGCAAATTAGAGATACAGTTCTAAAATGGTTCTCGCCAAAGTTACCTATGTTGAAAGAAAATGTGACTCTAGCCATGCCCAATATGTTTTCCAATAGGCAAAAACACCTTCATATAAAACTTTTATCTAATATGTCCACTAGACCTGACAGCATTCGTTGCTCTGTTTACGACTAGAGAAATAACATGCAAATGTCCATGCGACTGCCTTAGTGACCGCATCTGTGACAATATCAACAGGTCCGTGATGAGGTGTGTGTCTTTAGAATGGTGAAGAAAGCTTCGTTGTGATTTGTGTTGCGAATGATACATGTTTGTCAGTTACGATTGCTGTTATCTTAATTGCTAAGATTGTATTTCTTGGCCATGTGACCCAGCACGACACCTTGTTAAAGACTCTCCTCCACGGCACCGACAACCAACTTGAAATACAGGATAGGTCGTCCTGTACAGGACCTGCTCACCATCGCCCACAATATTCAAGAGTGGAGGACACTGTCAGCAATCTAATTCATCCCACCAACGACAGGTGCCGGTGAAAGGACAACTGACTGACTGATCTTAATTAAACCCGCATTTGTATTCTAATCTAACGTACTAATGTACTAATGAATACTGTTAGTATCCTAATTCATGTTTTTAAAATTTCTAATTACCCTTACGCTTTAATAAAATATTCCAATACAGATAATGCGATGAAGCTATTTAAAAACGCGCCACTTGAAACGCATATACTTTAAAAAAAGATATAGTAGTCACTGAAAAACTAACAGAGGCATACCATTCTGCATTGTTCGTAGATATATTATATATGTAAACAACCACAAAGTGACTTGCTGACACTATTTTATTTATGAAACAGCAGCTGGCCGCTAAAGGCAAATGACTATGGAGGCGAGAACTGACTATACCTACCGACCATACCTACCGACCACAACCACGTTTATTTCGCGGCCATACCTGATTTCAAGTGGGTCAAAATATAAGTGGAACAAAGTAGATCGGCATGCTTCACACAGACTGCATAAACCTTCAAACACATATACTTATTACGACTTGCGAGATGTTTTACAGCAGTATAAATGTTTTCTTAGACACTCTGTCAAATACTTGTGTGACATGGAGCTAAAGATATTCTGCAAAATGGCTGATAAATTTTGTGCCCAGATAAACGTTTCTAACTTTCTTGAACTTCTAATGGAATGTAATTATTTCCCTTCCTATCCATCAAAGAATGCTTCTTGCAATTAGTTGTTAGATATCTCCAATTTGTAATAGAACTCTTAGTATGAATTTTCTATTCTTATTAAAAGATCATTCTATGCTACTTTAAAAAAAAATTTTAGTAATTTGTTTCCCTTCAGTTATCTTTCTTTAGTGCATTGATAATTAAGGTATTTGACCTTCTATATAATAATCGAATCCTCTTTCTAAAACGCCAATATATATATATATCTATAAAATATTTAAATGGATATAAATGCGTGTGATCACTTAACTGTACTCAGCAAAGCAGTTTTCTTGAGAAGTATCTGTATAATTAACTAAAATTCTCGGTGTACCCGTCTCTGTTCTATGATTCGTTACAGGGAATCAGACATCTCATCATAAGACTACAACAGGAAAAGGAAAAACACATATCTTTTTCTAATTGGCGTATAAAAGTTATTTGAATTAATTTTAGTAATAACATATTGTTAATGTCGCGTTATTAAACACATTTGTAGTTTCACATAGTACTTATTGAAACAAATTAGGGGATTAAAAAAAATATGCTAGAAATATTAGTCATGTGAATGCAAGCGATAACAAACATTGTAAAACATGAGGTAATTAATCAAAACTGCAATGGTAAATTCAAGAGGTATAACGAACACATAGCGAATAATAATATGTAAAAGTTCTAGCGAAGATTTGGAGCGGGAAAAAAGACGATAAAGTAAAAAAAAACAATAAAACTTTTGTTAAACAATAAACTTAAATACAAAGTAAAAGAGTTTTTTCAACGAAAGTGTAAACCTTTACGGATTGCCGAATTCGAAACGAACGGAAAAATATAGAGTAAGACATTACATCTATTGCAATGTTACAACCAAGCCTTAACAAACTCAGCGGCATTCGGTTCTTAAGCATCTCTCAAAGGTACAATCTTTCGTAACTTTAAGTCGACAAATTATCCGTTTTTGTCTTTCTTTTTCTCTAGTAAGACGTCTCCGCTCCAAATAAATGTTAAAAGTGTAAAGAAAGGGGTTAAATGCAGAGTTAAAAGGCAAAATAAAAATTGCCATCGCTACATTAACCTCTCCCGCGATAGGAATGTCATAGGTCGCAAGAATTCCCGTTAAACCGACAGGAAACCAGCACAAAAAGTCCGACATTACTACAGTAATTAGCCGTCGTGCTACAGTAATGTCTTTAGTAGCTTTGGATGTGCTGGACACACACATGGAGGTCGTGCGTATAGACCAGTAAATAAGGACCTGACCCACAAAAATAAGTAAAAAACAAATAAAGTTCAAAACGACCATGACTATAAATGCATATTTACGACCAGGGAAATCAACCCTGGAGGTAGGAAGTGGAATACAAATACTAGTCTGGCTGTAAAACTGCCAGTGTGACGTCATAGGAAGACAAGGGGTCACAGCTAGGGTCAGACCTGCCAGCCACACAAGTCCGCATGTAAGCTGTGCTGAACGTTTATTAAAATGGAAAGAACTAAAAGGAAAACGAAGAACCAAAAAGCGGTCAGTAGTAATTAAAAAGATCATAAACACAGACATCTCCATGGACAATAAACACACGAAGCCTGTAGCCTTGCACAAGCCGCTGTTCCTCCAGTCGACATCCTCCCACAGGTAAGAGCCTCTGTACCTGTAATCTGCGACACCGATAACCAATAAATACACACCCATCAGAAAGTCCGCCACACACAGGTTGGTCACGAAGACATCATACCCGATGTCACCTGTGGTTTTGTGGAAGATCAAGCGGTAAAGCAGTGTGCCGACATTTCCCAGTAACGAGAGCGAGGCAAAGATGGCGAGTGCCACGCGGTACAGGTTGGAGCGCAGCAGATCGTCACAGGAAGACACTTCATCGGAGGGAGCGTGACAGTTGAGCACGTTGAACCCTCGGGGTAGTATTGCCGGACAGCACAGCTTGTAGTTGTCAGCATAAACAGTCTCCAGTCGGTCTAAAGTTGTGAATATTTCCCTCGGGAAATATGTGATTGGGCATTGTCGTAAATCTAGTACCCGCAGATTATTCATTTTATCAAAGCCTTTTCCTGTCACGTGATTTATCTGACTTATAGAGAGATTTAAAGTCATTAAAGCAGAGAAAACGGTAAATATACCGAAGTCAATTTCCAAAATTAAGATTTGGGACATATCGAAAATTTTTATAGGATTTTTGTTAGCTAAATCATTAAAATTAAAGCTTTTTAAAGGATTATTACTTATCTTCAAAAACTCTAGATTTGTCAGACCAAGGAAATGGCTGCTCGTTATATGAGTTAACTCATTGTAGCTCAGATCCAGAATGCGGAGATTGGGCAAAACAACTTCGTGGAGTTCAGTGAGGTTACACCGGACCAGACTGAGATCAACGAGGAAGGTGTTGTTCCACAGATGAGCGAGGGTCATCAAGGTCCCGCTGGCATCCAGATAGCGAATGTTAGAATAGTCAGCGGCATTGAAAATGTCAGAACAACCAAAAGCCCAGCCGTGACAGACACAGTTGTGTGGACATGTTTCATTGCACAATATTTCATCATCACGTTGAGGACAATGGTAGATCCCGTCACACACGTGACTCTCGTGAACACACACCTGAGATCCGCGGCAGCGGTAGAAGTCTGGACACGTGTACCTGTCACATGCCGCCTCGTCTTCGTGACCAGGACAGTCGTTGAACCCATTACATCGGAGGTAGACAGGCAGACACACCTGCTGAAGGCTGACACACGTGAAGTCGGAATCAGGACAAGTAAATGTCGACATTTCAGACGAGTTGTAGTTAGTGAAAGTTAACATTCCTTTTTTAAACTCTAGTCTTACAGGTGGAGTAGGAACTAAGTCCTCAAAGGAATTAGTGCTGCTTTGGAAAGAACTCATGTAACAATCTTCTTCGTCTTTGTGGTTATGACAGTCCACTTGATGGTCACAGACTTTGCGTTTATCCACACACTGCCGACAATAAAGTAGCTGGGTTTTTTTTTTTTCTTTTTTGTTAAAACAAGTTTTCTATAAAACAAAACGCATTTACTTTAAATCTTCCTACAACCTTTTTTTTCTTATGTGCATAGGTATTTCTTTGAACCACGAAATATAAAACATAACCTGTAATATCAAACGAAAAAAAGAAGGTAATAACTAATCACACGAAACACGAAAAATTATGTTAGTAATATGTTTATATAAGTAGAAATTGTAAAAGAAATAAAGAAATATAAACATACTACGTGGTAACACAAAAGTTACTCGCGATGAAGATAAAGTAAAATGTAAATGAAATTCAAGATGAGCCTAAAATTCAAGAACAGTCTTGGTTTTAAATTCTCCTAATATCGCGAAAAAGAGAATGTTTTGTTCTTTATTAAGTTCTTTTTTATATGTTATTAGTTAAACTCGGTTTGTTTTCCTTTCCGAAAATGCGCCAGTATCCTAAAACCATATTTCATTCGATATGAGAATAACAATATATAGCTCGTAATAATATACAAATTTATGTGGATTCAAAATGACAGAACATGTCTACAAAAGGCAAGCTGAGCCTTTATTTTTTTGTAAATTTTATTTTAAAATATGGAAATGATAAGACAAACCTGTTGACCGCTGCAGTGAAAAGACGATGAACTATTACATTGTGGGAAGAAGCAGAAGTCCTCGTCACTCCCGTCTTTACAGTCAGGCCGATGGTCACACACTAACGTGTAGGGGACACTATCCTGCACACCGCTGCACTTAAAGAACGGCGGAAGTGACGTCAGTGGTGCCGAACAGGAAGACGTGTCGTCATAGTTACCAGACCAGCAGGAAGAGTTCTTATCACAAGCCAGGAACACGTGAGTGAAGTGATTAGTGGGGCATCGGATGTACGCAGCCTGGTGGACATTGAGATGTTTGTACTTTAGTCACCACTGACAGCGACAACAATTACATGATCGGATATCACAATAATAAATGATATACTCTGGACATACAATTTTTATTCCTCTGTTTTTCAAGTCATATGTTTTACTATATAATTATTACAATAGTTGTTGTGTCGAATCAGATGTGAAGACGTTTATCAATGTCTGTGCACAGATTGCTGACACACACGCTGGGCTGGACGGTTACTGACCTTTGTGAGTCTGCCAGAGTGTTGTTGTGTAGAAATCACTGGTGGCTGATTTTGTTCAACAGCAACCGGAAGCTGGCACATGCGATATGTGATGGAATGAATCGAGTTACATTCTCCTTCCGCCAGGTTAACCAAACCGAGCTTATCCCGTAAAGTAAGATAGATAGAATAGCAGATTTGCACAAGTGAAGTATACTTTGTGTTGCTGGTATGTGCGACAGTCTGATCAATCCACTGTAAGCTGTGTTTATACCTAGACAAAATAAAGTGTAATCAGTTCTTTATTTATAATAAGGAAATGAAACAATTATATATCCACCTGTAGAGTAAAACATATCTGTACTCACATTGGGGACAAAACTTCCGGCGTTGTCATCAGGCCAAGGAAAAAAGTTCCATACAGACTTAGCCTCTGTAGCAGTTTCGGCAGACGATCTTTCAGGTTTTGTGTAGTCAGACTGACGAGTTGTCCTCCATGATCCCGACACCATCCGCTCTCACGGGACCAGGATGATGGTTGATCCACATTGGAAACAGCAATACAGCGCCCATCAACCTGAAATAGTCCCTGACTGAATGTGCCATCACCTTGCCAACATCCACCTTCTGCTTCCTTGTCGTTACAGTCAAACATCAAGATACAGGGAGTGTCCTGCCACATGTCCGGCCAGTCTGTAACCGAGCAGTTCCACCTGTCTCCAGACAGTTCCACAGGCGGTTGTGACTTGTGTTTAAAATCAAAAGTTATTGTAAAGTTTCTTCCTCTATGCGTCTGATAACTCTGAAATTCTATGATTACCCATCCGGAATGAAAAATAAGGGCACGGCAAATATTTATGGGTGAGTTGCATAAAAGATATGTGAAGGTGTTGTTGTCTGTGCGGAAAGTCAGGTCATTAGACAACCTCTTGTCCGAGCAGATAATTGTATAAATGTTAAAGTGAAGGACGATGATATTGTCCCTTGGAGCCGTCAGGTTGAAAGAGGACTTTACAAATAGAGGAAAGTGATTTTTTCTCCAAGTTTTCACCTCGATTTTGCCTGGAAAATGATATTTTCATTGTAATTACTGCATACTTGTGACACGTGTGATATTTCTGGAAAGAGTTTTAAGACACCATGATTGGCACAATGCTGGTGGAGGACGTCAAAGTTATCGCAGTAATATAAACAGATTTACTAAAAGCTTAACTGTAGAAAGTTATTTATATTATATTTTAGCACTTTGTTAATAATTTGTGTAGAATATTTATAAAATCTGTTTTCTGTAGAAATACGTTTTCTGTTATGTTAGTTACAATCAACTTGTATTTCAAAGATTATCTTGCCGTACATTTACAATAAGGACAAACAAAGCATAAAAATTTATGTTAAGTGTTGTATCAGCAATAAACCACGCCATACAAACTTTTTTTTATCATCAATTATCTTATTTGGCCCAACGTTTTGTTTATTTTTGTTGAAGACTAAATTAATGTCTCTAATGTAGAATTCTACTAAAGTAACACACCTGATGTTGATGAATTGAAGGTAGCTTCAAGGTGTGGGCGACTGGTCTCCGGCAAGGTGGTGATGTTAAAGGTCATTTTAAAGAAAGAACTCATCCTTTTTAGGTGAGCGATAATAAAGGTCAAATTAAAGGTCACGAGATGTGAGTAGGTAACAAATATTGGAGGAAGTTCCAACGGACAACCAGAGAATAGTGTCACATCTTTGTCGTCCAACAGGGTGACTTCCACAGTGACACAATATGTAAACGAGTGTTCTACCTGCACATCAGCCACCATCCCTTGGGGAACACTTAGATGCAAAACACAAAACGAAGTGTCATATGACGAAATTTGATAAAACTCTTTCGGATTAAGGGACCACGAAATGATGGCCTCGTTATGGATGATATGATGTCTGACGATGCGGTTAGAGCAGTTTCTGAGTTCTAGATGGAGATCAGATGATTTGTTCCTTTTACGTGTGGCCTCAGACGAACTGTTTACTTTTACTACGTCACGCAGTTGGACAGCAGAGTCGTGACCGGAAGTAGTAATCATCAGTGTGCTGGTGTCACGGGTGTCACT
>SRHC01002971.1:1763-15572 GCA_004794325.1 Pomacea maculata | reverse complement strand
CTGACTCCAGGCATCTATCACTTAAGAATAAAATTCATTCGTTTTCTCTCCGTCGTGTAAGATCAGTAAAGAACAACGAGCACCAAAATGTAAGCAGTGTACTAGTTTTTTTTCCTTAAGCACATAATGAAATAATAAAAAATAGAAAGAGGGAAGCGCAATAGGCGCTGTACCTTGAATGTATTTCAATCTATTAGTTACAGTTAACACCTAGTAATTTTTTTTTTAATTTGTAGGTTGCAGTATTCCTAGTTTGTAGCCGGAATGGGAATACAGGCCCAGGGAATTGTGCCCGTGGGCGAGAGATAACCTTAACTCTTGCTCCCCACGGCAACATAAGTTGCAGGAGAACATATGTACAATACTCACACTTCGTTCAAATAAAACAGAAAGACCCAGTGCTGCAAGAACTGATCAATTCCTGGGATGGTGCAATAGTAACTTTTAGTTTTCCCGGGGACTGCTTGAGAAACAATAGTGGAGACGGGGAGTCGCTCCTTATAAGGAAACATTAAAGCTGGAAATCTGAGAAGACTTGCAGAAAGACAGAAAGGTTGTGACCTCGATGCTGTGTGCAGAAGAGGAGTGAGAGAGAGAGAGAGAGAGAGAGAAAGACTCAGCCTTGCCTGGTATGGATGGTCGAATTTCCTGGTAAAGGAGCTAGACACCCATCAGTCCGTCCGTCTATCTATTCGTTAAACAAACCATAAATTCTATGAGCTATAGAAGGTTTATGTGCTCTCTTGACTGCAGAGATTCCTCTCTTACTTTTAGCAAAAATACAACATGAATTAAGACAAAATCAATCAATCAACCAATCAATCAAAATTTTTGTTCACACTTGTTTTCTTCATGGTGTAATATTAGTAAAGAATAAGTCACACAAAAATGTAAGCAATGTAATTTTTTATTTTCTTCAGCACATAAATAATCATAGATACACGTAGCCCAACTACATACGCATGATATGCTCTGTTCTTCAATCATTATTAATTTATTATAAAAATCTCAGTTGTTTCAATTTAAAACGTCTAAAATTTCCCAAATGTCCGTCACAATTTTGATTCACATTCACGAAATGTTACCGAACAATAAAATTAACATTGATATATATGTATACTAGAACACATTTACAACATCATAAGAGTTCACTAGTTCCGGAAGATGGTAAAGGGTGCAGCAGCGGGTGTACACACTGTGATGCTACATGGGTAGTAGTCGGGGTGGGACGACATCGGGTGAGGTGAGCGATCGTTGAACACAAGGTGTGGATGCTCGTCAACAAAATGATCAAATAAAGAAGTTACGGGAATTAATAATGTTCTTTAAGTATAAGGTATAGTAGTTTGTTACTTGCCACACAACAACCTCGTCAATATGTAATTTCTTGACTGGAAATATCCGAACATCGAATACATACAAAGGGTAAAGACAGACGATATGATTAGGGTGTGTATAAGTATCACCGAAATGAGACTGACACACGACATAAACAAGAAGACAAAGGAGCTCAGCAAAGTGATATCATGGCAGTTTTATGAACACCAAAATGAACTTCTGACAGAAAAAAAGCAGAAACGAGTCACGTGATCGCAGAATATTTCAACCCACAGCTTCTAACATCACCATCTTTGTCTAGTGCCAGCTACTGCAGCTCCACTACAACCAAACCTGCTACGAAATCCACGCCATCAGGTATGTACACTATATAAATTTGTGAAAGACATTGTTAATAAACCTTCTAAATATTAGATACTTTAGTGACAAAAGATCTCAAACACTTTCTAACTCTCTTTGCTGAAGGCATACAGAGCTACAATGATTTCATAGTTTTGCCTTCATCTTGACTTACAAGATTGTTATATATGTTGATATAAGTGAGTTTGAAGACATTTATATGCTTCCTAGTAAAGTGTGCTTAAAGAAATTAACTGGCATACGGTGATGCATGCATGCATCTCTTTCATTATAATGGAAGTCAATCTGGTAGGATGTGCATGTGTAGGTAAATAAATGTGTAGGTGCGGATGAGTACTTTATATACAGTATACATGTAGTTGACTATGTCTTACCGCAAGTCCTTCATAATCAGAACTTTCTCATGTTTACTTTTATGAGTTGATCATTAGCAGGCACTAACTTTCAAAAAGATAGTGGCATTCTGCAATTCAATAAAATCTTTTCTAACTGCTTTCTAACAAAAAAAAGTAAATTCGTCATCGTTCCAGTTTTTCATGATTCACTATCGGATTTGAAAGAAAACCTTTAGATAAATGATTGAATGCTTGACACGAAAACTTATCTACTACTTTCCTGGTTTTTATACAAATAAAACCAACATATATAAACTCTAGTTCAAGGGTGCTCAAGGATACCGGGCGATGTGGAGCATGTCTTTGCTTTTCAAGTTTCCCAGTTCTCATTTGACTGAGTCCTCATCCCATACGTGTCATAGTCGGACTTTAAATATGTGGCAACAAGTTTATATTGTAAATATCCATGATTATATTTCTCAAACTTCTTGAGTCAAGACAAGATCAAGATAGTGGCCATTCAATTTTCCTATTGTGTTAATGTATGAAGCCAGTAGTTGGTGAAGCTATGGACGGAGGACATCTAATGTTTGGTGTGTTTTGATTGCATTGTGGGGGAATATTACATTATGATTTCTGTGGCAGATAGAACGGCTTAGAGGAAGGGTAAGGAGGAATATAAAGAAAAGAGAAAGACTACTGTTTAAGAGACCTTTGCTATGCTTAGATGGGGATAAAATCTGTGGATTTCACTGACCAAAGTGGAGACAGAACTAGAAAATCAGTCCAAATTAATGGCATTAATGGTCAAAATTTGCTTAATGTATTAAATAATGTGTATGCACTGTTTCAGAAGCATAACTATTTTGGAGAAGTCCGGAAACTTAGTTCCTTGATTTTGATCATGGTTTATTATTCATAATAAACACAGTAATATGTCAAACTCGTGTGACAGAATTTTCTTTTAATCGGTGGTAAGGTTAATGAGGTGCAGGGTTCAGAGGGCATTGTGAGAATTTCTTGCATTGCTGTGCTGTTCAGTTGGACAAATGCTTTACTATCTCAATCTAAGTATATTCTAGCTTTCTAGAGACTTTCTTACTTTCTTCCACTTCCCCAGAGGACTAACTAGTTTTAGCAAAAGGCACTAACTTATATTGCAATAAACTTTCTGAAATAAAGATCATGACAGTGCATTATGAAAGTATTCACATTAGTGTGACTTAAAATTTCTGGAATTAAATGTAGACAAATAGAATAATTATTGTCCAATGCGTGATACAGATTACACTTGTTAAGACTGTTGACACACTGATGTAGCTAGCATTTATTTCTGATTGCCAGCTTAAAGAGGATGTAAACAGTGAACATACTGTTAATAAACGAGACCAGCAAATAATGTACCACTTTTGCAAGCTGAGCAATACAGAACCGGTTTATACAGTCATTCACTGGAAGTCATTTATCACTTTTGTTTCCAAGTGGCTCAAGAACAAATAAAATGTTTAGTTGTTTGGTTGCATGGGTGTGTCTTATTAATTATCTAGATGTAAGATTGGTCGTTGATGTCATTTCTTTGCTGCATTATTTGCCCTATCCATATTTTCTAACTGGCATATGTACTGTACTTTTATCACATTTGAGCAAACTTCCCAAGTTATAATTGTATACTGAGATTAAAAACTTGATCATTTGTTATTTGTGTTGCTAATGACTCACTTTGTCGGTGGCGACGGTGGTAATGGTGGTGCAAAAGATGTTTGAGAAATAGGATTGTTATTATACTAGTTAGTAAAGTTAATATGCTAATTAAAATATCACAATTAATTGTCTAAATATATCACGCGATAAAGCTATTTGATAACTCACCTTTTGAGACACACATATTTAAAAAAAAATATGTTAGGTGTTGACAGGCTAACTAACTACACTCTTATATACAAACATGGGCACAGAGTACAAACAGACGGACATACGGACTCACTAAGAAGTCTTGATCACCCTACTATTCCTTCCTACGTGAGACTTCTAAAGTTATTCCTCGAGGTCGATGATAATTTTTTTCTAAATAGTCGCGTGCACGTTTCTGAATACAACATTTATGACAATGTTGTATGTAGTTGTTGCACGAGCACATTTTTCTGGTTAAAAAAAAAATGGTGCATCTACAAGTTGTTAAATACTTGAAAGCAATCAGTGACTGTCTCACTAGATTCTCTGGTATCATTTGTATTTCTAGTAAAAAAAATCATTTATTTTTATGATTTAATTAATAGAAAAAGCTAACTATTTTTGAGCTTGTAATTAATTTTTCGTGCATCAATTATCACATCACCGAATTTGCATGTAAGTGTCAGTAACGATTAGTGCAGCCATCTTTGTTGTATAGTTTGTTTTCTGGACTGGGCTTCTGTATCAACATTATGACCAATACAGAGAACAAACTAATAATTGTTCCCACAAGAGAGGGATGTAGGTCGACTTGCAAGAATAAAGTAGTATTCACGTTTTACTTTCTTTCGTACTGTTTTGGGTTCAGACAAACGTTACATGAGTTTTCTTATTACCCAGGTATCTACTCAAAACATAGATTTATTGCAATCTTTTTATTTAGTATTTATTTTTTAAAAAGCCTTTTAATGCAGAAACGCATTTTTATGAGTAAAACAGAAATGTTGACTAAGCCTTAGAAGCCTTCATATATCAACACAAGTTTTAAAAGCAGAAAAACATGTTTCAGAATACTAACCCTGCAAAAAAATAAGGAAATCAATTGAACCGTCAATTGCGAAATTCCAAATGTATATAGAATGATGAAGGAAATGGGAAGGTTCTACGTGGCAAATAAAACTGAAAGAAAACTCTCACTGATGCTACCCTTCCTTACACAATGCCAACAGCTATTTCAGCAAACCGCCAAGCGCTGCCTTATCAAAGTCAAGAGCATCAGGCTTCATGTGGTCTTTAAATTACCACTCAAGGTACAGTCTTCGCAAGTTTCAGTTGACAAATAATTCGTTTTTGTCTTTGTTGTTCTCTAGCACGACGTCGCCTCTCCAGATAAATGTTAAGTGTATAAAGGAAAGGGTTGAGGGCAGAGTTAACGGGCAGGATAAAAATAGCCATCGCCACATTGACCTCTCCCGATATGGGAATGTCATAGGTCGCGAGAATTCCCGATAAGCCGACAGGAAACCAGCACAAAAAGTCCGACATGACTACAGTAATTAGCCGTCGTGCTACAGTAATGTCTTTAGTAGCTTTGGATGTGCTGGACACACACATGGCGGTCGCGCGTATAGACAAGTAAATAAGGACCTGACCCACAAAAATAACAAGAAAACAAATAAAATTCAAGACAACAATAACGATAAAGGAATAATTACGACCAGGGAAATCAGCCCTCGAGGTAGGAAGCGGAATACAAATACTAGTCTGGCTGTAAAACTGCCAGTGTGACGTCATAGGAAGACAAGGGGTCACAGCTAAGGTCAGACCTGCCAGCCACACAAGTCCGCATGTAAGCTGTGCTGAACGTTTATTAAAATGGAACGAACTGAAAGGAAAAGTGAGAACCAAAAAGCGGTCAGTAGTGATTAAAAAGATCATAAACACAGACATCTCCATTGACAATAAACACACGAAGCCTGTAGCCTTGCACAAGCCGCTGTTCCTCCAGTCGACATCCTCCCACAGGTAAGAGCCTCTGTACCTGTAATCTGCGACACCGATAACCAATAAATACACACCCATCAGAAAGTCCGCCACACACAGGTTGGTGACGAAGACATCATACCCGATGTCACCTGTGGTTTTGTGGAAGATCAAGCGGTAAAGCAGTGTGCCGACATTTCCCAGTAACGAGAGCGAGGCAAAGATGGCGAGTGCCACGCGGTACAAGTTGGAGCGAAGCAGATCGTCACAGGAAGACACTTCATCGGAGGGAGCGTGACAGTTGAGCACGTTGAACCCTCGGGGTAGTATTGCCGGACAGCACAGCTTGTAGTTGTCAGCATAAACAGTCTCCAGCCGGTGTAGAGCCTGAAAAATGTTTTCTGGGAATCGTGTCAGAGGGCACTGACGCAGATCGAGCACGCGAATATTATTTGAATTTGAAAAGCCTAGACCTATCACGTGATTTATCGGATTTTTAGAAATATTTAAGTTAATTAAAGATGAAAAGAAGTTGAATATTTCAAAGTCAATTTCTGTAATCTGGACCTGGGACATTTCTAAAATGTTGAGAGGATTTTTGTCAGTAATATCGTGGAAATAAAGTCGTTTTAAAGGATTGTTGCTAATCTTCAGGTAGATTATGTTTGTCAGTCCACTGAAATGACTGCTACTTATATAAGTTAACTCATTGTTGCTAACATCGAGAAAACGGAGATTTGGAAACACGACTTCATGGAGTTTAGTTAGATTACACTGGATAAGAATGAGGTGAACGAGGAAGGTGTTGTTTCCCAAATGAGCGAAGGTCATTGATGTCCTGCTGGCATCCAGATATCGAAGATTAGAATAGTCACCAGTATGGATCTTATCAAAACAAATAAAAGCCCAGCCGTGACAGACACAGTTGTGTGGACATGTTTCATTACACAGTATTTCATCATCACGTTGAGGACAATGGTAGATCCCGTCACACACGTGACTCTCGTGAACACACACCTGAGAGCCACGGCAGCGGTAGAAGCCTGGACACGTGTACCTGTCACATGCCGCCTCGTCTTCGTGACCAGGACAGTCGTTGACACCGTTACATCGGAGGTAGACAGGTAGACACACCTGCTGAAGGCTGACACACGTGAAGTCGGTATCAGGACAAGTAAATGTCGACATTACAGGCTCGTATTTATTCAAAGTAAACTTTCCTGCTAGTAAATCAATCCTTGAAGATGTTGGGGAAAGCAATTCAAAGAATTCACTCCCTTGAAAAATGTCTAAATGACACAGCTGTTCGTCGGCATAGTCATCACAGTCCACTTGATTGTCACAGACTTTCCTTTCATCAACGCACTGCCGATAGCACACTTTGTTATTTAATGTTGTTATTAATGTAAGGTAACTAATAATAATAAGAAGAATAATAGGATTTATAGAAATCTTTCATACAATTTGTGAAATATAAAGCCAAAAGTAAACCCCTTGATTCCAATACTATCCAGAACTAAAGATATTCCTAACAAATTTTCCTTAACATAAAACCTTACGTTTTATAGATTATTATATGTAATAGAAATGTCATTTATCCATGGAATTATATAACATTTATTGTAGAAAAAGTTCGAACACAATTATTGAAATCAAAAGTTACATGGAGAACACACAGATTGACTAGAAACATCTTTCTTATCTGTAAACGTTTCATGAATTAGAGTCACTTTGTTTTTCTTCTGAAAAGTATAAAATGTATCTGCATCCTAGAACCGACCCGCCTGTTCCTTTACGATATGATAAAAAAAATCTCCAAACGTTGTGGGACGGCTGTAATTGAATCCAGCATTTATATTTTTCTTTTAAATAATAAAGACAACAACAACAACAAGAAGTACCTTTCTGCCGCTGCACTGGACAGACGATGGACTGTCACACGATGGGAAGAAGCAGAAGTCCTCGTCACTCCCGTCTTTACAGTCAGGCCGATGGTCACACACTAACGTGTAGGGGACACTATCCTGCACACCGCTGCACTTAAAGAACGGCGGAAGTGACGTCAGTGGTGCCGAACAGGAAGAGGTGTCGCCATAGTTACCAGGCCAACAGGCAGAGTTCTTATCACAAGCCAGGAACACGTGAGTGAAGTGATTAGCGGGGCATCGGATGTACGCAGCCTGGTGAACATTGGGTGTTTGTCTACATCAATGAAATCATCGTCTACTGCACACGGCAACATTTATTTATAATTAATTATCAAACTATAGTATTTATGTTGAAGAGACTTAAACGGTTATAAAGCAAAGTCAGAGCTATCAAAAAAACAAAAACAAGGGCTATTACTTACCTTTGACAGTCTAGCAGAGTGTTGTTGTGTAGATATCACTGGTAGCTGTTGTTGTTTAAAAGTAACCGGAAGCTGGCATAAGTGACATGCGATGTAGTGAAGCGATTTACAATCAGCCTTAACAAAGTAATTAGACATTAAGTCCTGCCCACTAAAAGTCGTTTCCATAAAAAAACAATATGGTTTACCTATAGTATATTTTGTATTTTTGGTGTGTTCGACAGTTTTGTCAAGCCATTGTAAGCTGTGTCTATACCTGGAAAAATAACATAACATCAACATTAGTGATAAACAAGCAATAGAATG
The DNA here is from genome assembly GCA_004794325.1 of Pomacea maculata. Lineage (NCBI taxonomy): Eukaryota > Metazoa > Mollusca > Gastropoda > Architaenioglossa > Ampullariidae > Pomacea > Pomacea maculata. The sequence goes on along the minus strand of SRHC01002971.1, from coordinate 7,229 downwards.
ATACTACTACAAAACTGAACTGTGAATAAGTGTGCTTACATCGGTGATAATGTAGGAGGCATGGTCTTCAGGCCAACGAACACGAGGCTGTTGGCATAAAACTTTCGTAGCAGTGTCGGCAGACGGACTCTCAGGCGTCCCGTGCTCAGACTGACCAGTTGTCCTCCACGTTCCTGGCACCAGTCACTCTCGAGGCTCCAAGTCGAGGGTTTATCTGCTCTCGAAATAGCAATACAGCGCCCGTCAACCTGAAATAGTCCCTGTATTAATGTGCCATCACCCTGCCAACAACCTCCTTCTGCTTCCTTGTCGCTACAGTCAAACATCAAGACACAGGGAGTGTCTTTCCACATTTTCCGCCAGTCCGTAACCAAGCAGTTCCACCTGTCTCCGGAAAGCTCAACAGGTGTTTGTGATATGTGGTGAAAATAAAAATTTATTGTAAAGATTTTTTCCTCATATATCTGAGAACTTACAAATTCTATAAACACCCACCCAGAATGAAAAGCAAGGCCATCGCAGGCATTTCTTGGTGATTTGCATAACTCGTATGCTATGGTGTTGTTGTTTGTGCGGAGGGTCAGGTTATCAGAGTGTCTCGGGTCGTTGCAGATGTAATTATCAAGGGTAAGATGAAGGACGATAATGTGGTCATCTGGAGCCGTCAGGCGTCGAGATGTTTTTACAAATGGGGGCAACGGACCGTTTCTTGCCCAATTTTTCATCTCAATTTTACCTGTTAATCATTAGAAAATGAAATGTGCATTAGCATATACACAATTCTTATCACACACTAAACCAAAGCGTATCAGCCATGCACATTTTACTTCTAATAAACTCTGAAACTATTATCACTACTCAATTGTCTTTGTCGTTCGTGAAAGACAGAGGGTTGCAGAAAGAAAAGCAACTGTGAAGACTAGCTCAGTCGACGAAAGTTTTTCCATCCGCTTTTGAAGAGAAAGGACAGTTCATGGTCCGGTAGCCGTGTGAGCTACTCACACTTTAGATGATCAATCTCACCTCCTTGGCTTATGTAGTTATGGAAATGGTAATGTTAAAATTAAATATCTCGGCAAAAAGATTAAATTTCCTGAAGGACCGTAAAAGGAGGGAAACAAAATGCTCAGCTTACTCAACTCGACTAATTTATTACCAGTCTTACTACTGCTGTCTGTAGCTCACTGCTTTTGTCAACAAAATTTATTATGAAAGCTGTTATGAGGATCACTTGTGTTTGAAAGCACATATTGCCACTATATAGATGGTGCTGCTGACGGCCTAAAATAGCATATATCAATCAAAATGGCTTAGGCATCATCTTCATCACTTCTACTAAAGTTTGGCTATGACCCTACTAGTGCATCTAATATCAAATAACACCGACACAACGCACCTGAGGTTGAAGAGTTAAAGGTGATTTCAAGGTGTGGGCGGCTGGTCTCTGACAATGTAGTGATGTTTACGGACATTTTGAAAGTAAACGATCTCAATCTTCTCATGTAGGTTATATTAAAAGTCAAATTAAAGGTAAGAACATTAGAATAGGTAACAAATAGTGAAGGTAACTTTAACAAACAACCAGTGAAGAGGATCACATCTGTGTCATCAAGTACAGTGATATCAACAGCAGCACAAGTTGTCAGAGGGTATTCTTCTACAACCACTGCAGCCACCATCCCTTGAGGAACACTCAGATGCAAGGCACAAAACAAAGTGTCACGTGACGTACTTTGAGACAACTCTTTCCTTTCCATAAACCACTTAATGATGCCCTCGTTATCGATGATATGATGTCTAACAACGCGGTTAGAGCAATTTCTGAGTTCTAAATAGAGGTCGGACGACCTACCTCTCTTGTCTGTGCTCTCAGACGAATTTCGTGCTTTAACCACATCCAACACGTGGACAGCAGAGTCGTGACTAGAAGTCGTATTCATCCGCGTGCTCGTGTCACGATTGTCACTATAATTTATAGTTTGACTCGCATGGTAAAGGTAATGAGAAGGTGTGGTATAGTAATATGAGTTTCGATGGTTTACTTCCATTGATGAGGTGCGATTTATCATTCCTCCTGCAGTTTGTGTAAAGGTGCTAACTATAAAGTGCAACAATAGAATGGTAACAAACGTTAGTACGCTGATGGCCATGAGGCGAAGACTTTTGCTGTGTTTGAAAAAAAGTCAAACCGTTGATATTCAGGATCTTTCAGCAGCTCATCTTGAACTTAAAGAAACTGGCCGATTGGTTAGAAACAAGGGACTGACGATAATCCTATGGTAGCTTTCGTTATTATGTCTTTGAAATTCCAGCTGTTTTATATTTTATAAATACTTTAAGAAAAATGGAAAGATCTTTTCTTTTGCTTTTTTTCATGATAGAAAAATAATTTCTTGAACACTGTTGTGTATAAAACTGCAACATAACTAAATACTTTAGACACTGAATTTTGTTTTTAAGTCTGCTTGAAACTCTTCGGTTTCTCTTTCTTTTCCTGCAGTTACATTTATTTTTGGCATTACTGTAAAAGGATTTTGTTGTGGTTTTTTTTTGTCTGTATAGCATGAGTAAGTAATAATAATGAAACCCATAGAAGCCGGTCTCTGCTCTCTTTTTTTTAAAATTATTTATTCTATAACACTATATTTCGATGTCTATAAATGGCCACAAAATTGTCTGTGAAAACTTTGATTCTAATCATTAAAACCAAAGTTATTTAATTTTCTTTGTCTTTTAAATTTCTAATTTTGTTCTTATTTTAATTTGGTCTAAAAATGTGGAAACAAATTTCTTCAGACGCTCGTCAATTTGTAAATTTTTCTTGTTGCTCAGACTGAATGAAAGAGTCATCAATGGCACACACCTTAAACCAAAAACAGGTTTGTCCTTTTTTATTATTTCGTCAACGGGATCGAGTATATCTGATGAGCGAAGAAATGCTAGAAGAGAGAAGACAGAAAAGTGGGTGGGTGCAAAAGTTGAGAGAGAAAGATGGTGATTGGCTAAGTGTCTAAGGAGCATGCGCGACACACGTGGCTAAATATCGCAGCAGCAGCCTGGAGGCTGTCAGAATGAGATAATAAGATCAGACGAGTCACACCTTGTTATCGGGAGCCAACGAACATGTTCTTAGTTCAAAGCCGAATGTTTCTGCAGAAAAGTTGTTATTTTATGAGGCGGTCAGACTAGACAGACAGAGACAGTAAGAGAGAGAGAGGTGAGTAAGAGTGAGAAGTGAGAAAGAGAAAAGACATAAAGCGACAGAGGTGAAGAAAGAAGACATCAGATTGTAGGAGGCTGCTTATTTTGTTGCCGACATGTACGTTATTCGTTTCTCTAAAGTCTAAACTACAACGATCTACATACCCGGCTGTTAACAAGAAACCAATCGAAAAGTTTTGCACTTGCAGTCAACGTGTGAAGCCGCTTCTCTCTAGAGAACATGAAAGGAAAGCTTCATCACTGTAATATCATTCCTCTGGGTATGTTTAAAAATAATTTCTTTTCCAAGACGATAGCTAAAATCAGAGTATAAGAAAATCTTTTTAGCATTGAAATCATGATGCTGGATGTCTAAAATACTTTAGAAATGTCTATTGAGCGAAAACGACTGAAGTCGATAAATGAAAGAAAACGATACTGAATGCCTTTCAAACAGTATTCATGTGTGATACGCTGTAAAAAATCTCTGTTTACTGAGAGTTTACCAGCATCCGATCATTTCTGGAGTGTTTGGGTCCTCTTTTTTTTCTCTTGAATTTTTGTTGCTTTTGGTTGACATACAATTTGAGGAGGAGTAGCAAATAATAAACTAAACTAAAACTAATATTTGATTTAGCTTGTCTGTTCGCTAACGTGACAATTAAACGCATGATTAACTGACGGGTTCACCAGAGAGATTCTTCTCCTGACTCCAACAAATGTACACATAGTATATGATTCCATTGACTAGGACTACCGTAGAAAATGTTTAGGGAGATCGGAAAATTTGAAATAAAATGTTTCAATCATGTTCTATAATAAATACTTTTTGTAACGCTGTTTGGCTGCAGAAAGAATAAAATTAGAAAACTGTAGTCACTTTCTCCTCCTATTTCATTCATTAACGATAACTCTCTGGAGTTTATGCTCCTTCTCCACATGATTGATCCGACACTCTCTTTGATGGTAAAACTATCTTTCCTGGTAACCTAAAACAATGAAGAACAACAACAAAGACAACGACCAAGGTAACACGAAAAATTAAATTTTTTAATTCTAAGACTAATTAATGGTTAGTGCGTTGTTAAAAAATAGAGATTGTAAACTTATTTACAAGTTAGTAGAAACATAGAATATATAACCATCGCTAGTCATTACTGATTTATGATCGTAGACCGAAACAATTCCTCAATATTTGCTTCGCTGTGATTAAGAACTTCATTTGCATGTCACGTGAGGCCAGAGTCCTGTTCAGCCACTGGAGAGTGTATCTGAGCTGACCAATATCTGCCTCGGAATATTCTTTTCAAACCTCCTCGATACAGATGGTACTGATTGATCCTGCTAGTTAAAATTACAGACGTTTCAGTGTGTACAGCTCTAACAGAAACACCTACAGACGTGAACAGTGATCACTAGCTGGGAGAGTTCAATAGCAGTTTGACTTTTCCCTGGGGACTATTTGCACAATAATCGACGAGATATCGAGACACACCTAAACCCTAACGACTTTGTTTCTAATAAAAAAATCTGTAAGGAAACAATTCTACGTGCTCACCCGGGCTGAAGCAATTAATGCATGCTGGGAGGGAGAGAAGACCTGCTGGTGCTAACTACAAAACAATCCAATGTCAAGTACAAGTAGTCTTTCAGTCCATCAGTCTGTGAGACTAGCTGTTTGTCTGTGTGTAGACTAGTTAATGATGATTAGTTAATGATGATTAGGTAACAATCTGGCAGTTGAATATAATCCGACTACAATTGAGAATTGAAGACAATCTAACCACAATCTGAGGCTGTAGAAAAACGATGAACAGTAAGTACAAACCCCTTCGGCCATGAGTCAGACCCCCCGTCACACCTGTTATCGCCTAGCTGGCCCTTCAAGTGAGTCCCCTACAATGTCCCGCTAGCAGTCCCCTGTGTGCACACAGCAATCTCCTCAACACACTCAATCGTAGTCACTAATATCAAACCATGATATTAAACATCAAAACCCCACACGACAAAAATATAACAACTAAATCTCTATCCGCCCCATAAGCACATACAAAGATCTTCTCGCAGCTACTCTCCATCTCACATGTTGCACATCTGGATACTGTTTTGCTCGTGATAACCCATCTAAATATCCGTGGATTGTTTTATGCAGTGACACAGATGTTCGTGTGTATACATCCACCTTTTCTCCGAGCTTTGATAAACTGCGTTAGTGTTAACGACTACGACGACACGTTGCTGCTGCTGCTGCTGCTGCTGCTGCTG
>SRHC01002970.1:23953-53494 GCA_004794325.1 Pomacea maculata | reverse complement strand
TTGAGTAGCATTTTAACAGACTTTCCACAGTTTCATCCTTTTTTACCCAACTGTCTGGCACTACGATCAACTTATGTCCAACGATGTGCGTTTTAATCTTTTGAATATTGGCACAAAATTGCTTGCATATTTTACTAATTTGTATTTATTCTATATGTAATTCATTCTTTTGACCGATATTAACTGACCTATGTTGGTAATACGAGTTAGTCGTCAATCATGTTATCGCTCACAATCCACAAACCACATTTAACCCTTAAATGAAGGTAACTTGTTATTTTGTAGCTCAAATATTGTGATACATCTCCTTTCTTTTTTGTCTCGATTCTTTCTTCATTTTGATCAAAACGGTACAAAATTAAATGAAAATAGAAACTGTTATTCAAATTTTGTTTTACTCTTTTTTTAAAGGAGGAAACCGATAAATACAAGTTATGAATGCATTGATGAAGTCTCTGCTGTTTTCAGTGATCGCAGAAATAGAGGATTCGATCAATGACTGTGGCATTAACAATTCAAACAAAGCAAAAATATCGACTTTCACACCTTTTTGATACAGTTCACACATAGGGAAGAGAATACTGGACATTAATATCTGATATACAGTAGTCTGGGAGACCGCTTACCCTCCAGAGTCAACTTACAATCGCACGAGCTCACTCCAAAAAAACAAACAAAAACACACACACAAATACAAAGCATCAGGATCTATTATCTTTGGTCAACTTACCATTTTACTTGCTTTTTTAAAAAAAACTGTTGTATGACATGAACTTTGTCTAACTTTCTTTACGCAAGAGCAAATTTTCGAGTGACCTCAGAGTTGACCTCTTAGATGACCCCACAGTGTACTCTAGCCATACTTTCACCTTTAACTTACGAAGATCACCAATGCAGCTACATACGGGCTGTTAGGTCACATCTGATTCGAGAAGTTTCAGGAATTTATTCCTGTTCTCGATCCATTGATTGTTGTCAGTGAGTCCCTCGTGCCACCTCACACATACAAAATAAAACTGCTGACTATTGTAAAAGATCAGGCCAACGAGAAACACATTTCATGCTTTGAAAGAAAAGAAATAAGATGATGGAAACTAAATAGTTTGATCCACGTTTCACGGGACATTTATGATTCCCCCAGCAAATCACACTTAACTGTCTGGACAGTCTGTCGATCGGGTAGTCCGGTACAATAGTCGGGTGGGTGGGTATCCACTTGGGCTGCCGGTACAGATATTCTGAGTTTTGAAAAATTTGCGGTGTGAATATAACCGACATAAATGCGTCCTGTATTCAAAAGTATCAATGTCCATTAAACTGTCAGTTCTTTCACTTGATTGACGGCAAGAGAAAGGTGTTATTTCTTCATTTATGCTAGATACCATTTCCTCTTTTCTTCATGTAATCGGCTTACAAGAAAGGCACGAACTCACATTTACACAGATTTATAAACAATGAAAACAAATGATAAAGATGTTAAAACAAGCACACACACACACACACACACACACATGCACACACACGAAATAAAATACAAGCTTTGAAGGGTTGGATGGATTAGTGATCGTCCCAGTAGAAACCATTCTCCTAGTCATCAAGCTGTCAGATCCTTTCGCATACTTAACACCAAAACTTAACAAGTACCCAAGTCAATCATTGCTGCCGCTCAGTTATTTTCAAATATTAATGTTATTGTTTCGAAATTATGTGACATTGAGTTCTGAATCACTTCTAGCGGGTGTGTTTGATTGCAATATTTTCTAGACATTTTATAGACTGGTGAACACAGTCCGTGCCCGGTCATAAACAGCAGACGGTTTTTATGTGTTTCGCTCCTTCTTTTATTTTGTTGGGTTTCTTTTATTGTATTCTCCACACACACACACGCACACACACACGCAAGAACGCATGGAGCTCAGAGGTGAACTAGGATTTCAGCAAGTGTTCTCACCAGAGCCAGGTTGACCACCATCAGAGACAGTTTGGAAAGGCTTCACTAGCACCGAGGGCTGATATATCAACACAATGACACACCTACTTGGCAAACCTTTCTTCACACACCCGGACAGCCTTCACAACACACAAAAGGTGTTTTATTTCTACCTGTATTTCGTCTCAGCTGTTTTTGGTAAGTATTTTGCTGGAGTAAAACCGTTACAACAATAAATAATTCAAAACTGTTTTTTCCACGATTAACGAATGTCTTTATTTTGTTTAGTTTCAGTGTTAGATATCTTGCTAACGTATTTCTAAAGAGGAATAAAACCTTTGAAAACTAGAAATGTGTCCATCCCCTTTCTCTTGTATATTTGTTGTTTATTATTTAATAATTATTACTATCGATAAACTGTTGTAATTATCAAGGCAAACTCTTACTCTCGTAAATAATCTAACTAGGCAGTCATTGAACATAACATACTGTTTCAATATAAAACTGATGAATGCGTTTGACTTGTATTGATGATAAAGATGATTTTAATGTACACTGTTTTATCAAAATGCTAAAGATCTTCTTTCCATCCCTACCCCTGTCCCTGATACTGCTTATCATAAAATTTAATAGGGAAATAATGTGGGATATACAACGAGTTAAAGGTAAAGAGTCATTGGTAGGTGATGATAAGTAGCTTTTGTTAAAACCTTTCTGTCTTGAATTTCGTCGTTATGTTTAGGTCCAGTGTGTCTACCTCTCTGCTATTTAGTAGAGGAAGAGAAAAAAATTCGAAAATTACTATAAAAATCTTAACAATACTATCATCACGAATCGAAGATCTTCCTCTGTCCTTATTTATATGTCGATGCATATGTTTGACCTTAATAATGTCCATATTTGGTATCATCACAACTTAAGAAATATCAACATTTGAATACCTTAACAATCGTTTAACTGCTTTTGTTTCAAACCATGCTACATCGTTACAACATCCTGATGCGTTTTACAGAAAATTACTTGAAGAAGTGTAGTCAGGGATGACGGGATAGGATTTAAAACGGATTCTTCTCTTCATTCTGAGGCCAGTACATTTGTTAAACTGCCTTATTTGAAGTCTGTGATAAGACTAAGGATTTTTATTTCTTGTATTACAGCTTCTGAGAATGTGGCGCTGAGAAAGCCGGCTCGTCACATCTCTTTTACAGACCCATACGGGACGGCTGACAAGGCCGTGGATGGCAACACCGATGGCGACATTTCTCACGGCTCCTGTACCCACACTTTTGAAGTCACCAACACCTGGTGGAAGGTGGACCTGATGGGCTTCTACAACATCACAAGCGTGCAGCTCTTCACGAGGACTGATTGTTGCTGTAAGTGACTTACCCTACAGTAGTGATCAAATGTTTTGACCTTTACTTAGTTTTCGAACTGCTAACGAAGTGGTCACTCCAGAGGGCGCCAACTGTAAGCATGTTGGTTACAATCCAGTTGCAGATCCTCCAATCCCACTTTGTATTGACGGGTCACATATGCGTGCTAAAAATAGAAACACTCAAAAGGGAAGGAAAACACAAACTCACATGTTTAAAGTGCCCTGAACTGTGACTTTGAGATTTCTATCGTTTACTAAAGTGCTGCTACATGATTTTTTTAAAAAGGGAATGTCATCATCATCGTTATCATCACCATCATCATCCTTGGTATTGAAGATAACTAGTCATAATCATAATTATAGTCTAATAATCTGTGCTTCTAATCTTCTTACCAGCATCAAGATTACAAAACTTCGAAGTGCGTGTATCTGACCTTGACCCGACGACCTTTCCGTCCGTTGAAGGACAGCGGTGCGTCTTCTTCAGTCAACAGGTGGATGTCGCAGGAACTTTGCTCAACTGCACTCGTCCAATCACAGGTCGCTTCGTCAGTGTGTACAAGGCTGCCAACGATGCTCTCACCATCTGCGAGATGTTTGTCTTCGGGACGAGGCTGGACTTTCCTGGTAAAGCTCAGCCTTATAGCTCTGGCTTCTATGTTATCACGTGGGCATATTATAAGTCACGTGATCGCTCGTCTTCAAGTGTCTAATAACGCGGCGTGTGTGAATGAGTGAATGGGTACAACACACTTGTACATCAAGTACATGTAATAATAAATAGGTCTGAATGTTTCAGGTACGTACGAGCTACTGCAGGACAACTCCCGCCTAAATTCTTCCGCTGTGACGTCATTAACAACGTCCTCGCGCATTGGCTGCGCTGTGAAGTGTACTAGTGACGTCACGTGCCTCGCTTTCAACGTCATGGCGTCAGGAACAAGTTCACGCGGTGTTGCCTGCGAACTTCTGGGACTTGCAGAGTTTAGCCTGACACTTCAAGCCCACACCGGATGGAGAGCTTACAGGCGCGTGGTGAAGTGATGAAGGGAAGTAATGGAGAAACACAGTCGTTAGGATATGGACCCTGACACAAACTTCAGTAGTGTAGTGAACTGTCATCAACTTTCTTCCTGAGATTTCATTTTCGCTGAATGCTATATTTTGGTAGACTTTTAAGTGTTTGATGTTTAAATTAATTTCAGTAGATATATAAGCACTGGTGATGATCTCTAATTCGCTCTCACTCATGTCTTCTCTATAGGTCTTTTTTTACTTAGTCCTTTAACATAGGTGTTTGCATTCACTGAATGTTTTTGCTGTGGTAAAGCACTGAAGGAAGATCCAAGAATAAGCAGAAAGCTGAAAGTAGACAGACTTTCCAGTTTCATCCTTTTTTATCCAACTGTCTGGCACTACAATCACCTTATGTCCAAAGTTGAGAGTCTTGCTGTCAATCTACACTTTTGCGCACGAAATTCATGTCATGATTAAGGAATATATATATATATCTGTGTGTGTGTGTGTGTGCGTTTTAATCTTTTGAATACTTGGACAAAATTGCTTGGATATTTTTATATTTGTTTCATTCTTTAGGTAACTCATTCTTTTGACCGACATTGGCTCACCTATGTTTGTAATACGAGTTAGTCGTCAATCATGTTATAGCTGACAAGCCACAAACCACATTTAACTCTTAAATGAAGGTAACTTGTTTTTTTTTTTGGTAGCTCAATTGTGGAGATATATCTCCTTTGTTTTTTGTCACGATTTTTCTTCATTTTGACCAAAACACTACAAAAGTAAATAAACCTAGAAACTGTTATTTAAATTTTGTTTTACTCATTTTTAACAGAGGAAATAGATCAATACAAGTTATGAATGCAGTCTCTTAAAAAATTAGAAAACAAAGGATAAAAATGTTAACACACACACACACACACACACACACACACACAATAAAATACAAGGCATGAAGGGTTCGATGGATCATACGAGTCGTGTTCGCCCCTACAGATGCCATTGTTCTAGTCATTAAGCTCTCAGGTCCTTTCCTGTACTTCAGTCTGAAATCCTTCACGAGTACTCAAGTTCAACATTGCTGCCGCTCAGTTTTATTAATGTTATTGTTTCGAAATTATGTGACATTGAGTTGTGAATCACTTCTAGCGGGTGGCATTTGATTGCACTATTTTCTAGACATTTTATAGACTGGTGAACACAGTCCCTGCACGATCATGAACAAAAGACGGTTTTAGTGTGTTTTGCTCCTTCTTTTATTTTGTTGGGTTTCTTTTATTCTCTTCTCCACACACACGCACACAAGCACACAGAGAGCAAAGCTCAGAGACAACTAGTATTTCAGCAAGTGTTCTCACCAGAGCCAGGTTGACCACCATCAGAGACAGTTTGTAAAGGCTTCACTAGCACCGAGGGCTGATATATCAACACAATGACACACCTACTTGGCAAACCTTTCTTCACACACCCGGACAGTCTTCACAACACAAAAAAGGTGTTTTATTTCTACCTCTATTTCGTCTCAGCTGTTTTAGGTAAGTATTTTGCTGGAGTAAAACCGTTACAACAATAAATAATTCAAAACTTTTTTTTCCACGATTAACGAATGACATTATTTTGTTCAGTTTCAGTTGCTAACGTATAAAGAGAAATAAAATCTTTTGAAAAAAAAATGTGTCCATCCTCTTTCGCCTGGTATTTTTGTTGTTTATTAATTGATAACTATTACTATCGATAAACTGTCGTAATTATCAATTATCGTAATTATCTTATTCTTTAAAGCGGGTTGGTTGATTGTTTAAGTAGGGAGGTGCTTCCACCTCTAGGTGATTTCCTACTATCGGGAAGAGTGAGTGAAAACCGAGAGCCCGAAGAAAAAAAAAACCCAACGCCAGACCTTCGTTAATCGTGCAAAAAAACAGTTTTGAATTATTTATTGTTGTAACGGTTTTACTCCGCATATTTTGTCTTTAACAACATTAACAAACCTAACACAGGACAACATTGCGAAAGGGAAACTTATCTCCCTACACAGCATGCAAGAAAATGCAGCAAAATATTGAATTTGATGTTTGTAGATATTTTTATCGTTGGTTATTGACTAAAAATTCCCCAATTTCCTTTTTTTAGACTCTTTACATCTTCACTCCTCATGCTTCCAATCATGCAGTATTAAATTTAGGCTCCGGGGTATTTGAAACATTTAAACAAATATTATATAAGTATTTTTTTAACTATAAAATTTTATATTGGATCACAGATTTATAAAACTGAAAGGTTTATCTTGTCTTGACGATGAACTTGATTTTGATTTTGATATATATATATATAGATGTTTTGTAATTGTTTGGATGCCCAACCTTGTCTCTGAGGGGTCTCATAGCTAAATTGGAAGGAAATCATGTGTTAACCACTTGACCAGTAGTTTGATAAAGGTAAATAATCTCACTAGACAGTCATTGAACATAAAACACTGTTTCATTATAAAACTGATGGTTGCCTTTGACTTGTTTTGATGATAGAAATGATTTTAATGTACACTGTTTTATCAATATACTAAATATCTTCCTTCGATGCCTTCCCCTGTCCCTGATACTGTTTATCATAAAATTTAAGAGGGAAGTAATGGGGGATATACAACATAACGAGATAAAGGTAAAGAGAATTTGACAAAGGTGATCAAGTAGTATGGCTAAATTTGTCACACTTTAATTTCATCCTTCTGTTTAGGTCCAGTGTGTCTACCTCTCTGCTATTTAGTAGAGGAAGTGAGAACAATTCTAAGATTACAATAAACGTGCAAATCTTTACAATACTATCATTAAGTTTCTCTGTCCTTATTTACATATCGACACGTGCTTTACCTCAACATATTATAATGTCTATATTTGATATCACCACAATATGAACATTTGAATACCTTAACAATCGTTTACCTTCTCAAACCATGCTACATCTCTACAACATCCTGATGCGTTTTACAGAAACCCACTGGAAGAAGTGTAGTCAGGGATGTTGGGGTATGATTCAAAACGGATTCCTGTCTCTTCTAAAGGCTTGTTCATTCGCAGGCAAATACATTGTGAAACTGCCTGACTGGAAGTCTGTGATAAGGCTAAGGATTTTTATTTTTTCTATTACAGCTTCTGAGAATGTGGCGCTGAGAAAGCCGGCTCGTCAGATCTCTACTAGACACTCATTCTCAACGGCTGACAAGGCGGTGGATGGCAACACCGATGGTGACTTTTTTCACTACTTCTGTACCCACACTAATGACAACTACAACACCTGGTGGAAGGTGGACCTGATGGGCTTCTACAACATCACCAGCGTGCAGCTCTTCACGAGGACAGATTGTTGCTGTGAGTGACCTACCCTACCGTAGTGATGAATGTTTTGACCTTTGCTTAGTTTTTGAACTGGTAACAAAGTGGTCACTCCAGAGGGCGCCAACTGTGACCATGTTGGTTACAATCCAGTTGCAGGTACTCCAATCCCATTTTGTATTGACGGTTCACTAATGATGGAAATACTCATGCAAAAAGTGCCCTGACCGCCGACTTTGAGATTTCTTTCGTTTACAAGAGTGCTGCTACATGGATTTTTAAAAAGAGAATGTCGTCATCATCATCATCATCATCATCATCATCATCATCTTCATCATCATCATCCTTGGTATTCGACATAACTAGTCATGATCATAATTATAGACTAATAATGTGTTCTCCTAATTAACTTCTTACCAGGGTGGAGATTACAAAACTTTGAAGTGCGTGTATCTGACCTTGACCCTACGACCTTTCCGTCCGTTGAAGGACAGCGGTGCATCTTCTTCAGTCAACAGGTGGATATAACCGGAACTTTGCTCAACTGCACTCGTCCAATCACAGGCCGCTTCGTCAGTGTGTACAAGGCTGCCGACGACTTTCTCACCATCTGCGAGATTTTTGTCTTCGGGACGCAGGTCGACTTTTCGGGTAAAACTTAGCCTTATAGTACAGACTCTTATGTTTTCACGTGGGCGCATTATAAGTCACGTGATTGCTCGTCTTCAAGTGGCTAATATCGCGGCGAGTGTGAATGAGTGAATGTGTATCCAAGTACAACACACTTGTACATCAAGTACACGTAATAATAAATAGGTCTGGGTGTTTCAGGTACGTACGAACTAGTGCAGGACAACTCCCGCCTCAATTCTTCCATTGTGACGTCACTAACTGCACCCTCGCGCATTGGTTGCGCTTTGAAGTGTACCAGTGACGTCACGTGCCTCGCTTTCAACGTCATGGCGTCAGGAACAAGCTCACGCGGTGTTGCCTGCGAACTTCTGGGACTTGCAGAGTTTAGCCTGACACTTCAAGCCCACACCGGATGGAGAGCTTACAGGCGCGTGGTGAAGTGATGGAGGGAAGTAATGGACAAACACAATCGTTAGGATATGGACCCTGACACAAACTTCACTTAACGTACTGTCATTGACTTTCTTTCCGAGATTTCATTTTTCCCTGAATGTCATATTGTGGCTGTCTTTTACATGTTTGACGTACTAATTAATGTTAGTAGATATATCAGCACTGGTGATGATCTCTAATTCGCTATCACTCATGTCTTCTCTATAGGTCTTTTTTTTAATTAGTTCTTTAACATAGGTGTATGCATTCACTGAATGTGTTTACTGTGGTAATGCACGGAAGACGATCCAAGAATACGCAGAAAGTACTAAGTGACAGACTAGCTTACACACTGATATGTCCAAATCACTTGTTGGTGAACAGAGAACCAGGTATGCAAAGACCTTTAATCCAGCTTCCAGCTTGTAAAACCTGGATCATAACCTTCGTGCTTGTTAATCACACAGACACTTGCTGGCATGCGTATTGTCAGTTTATTCAATGGTAAATAGTCCTAGCATGGGTAGCGAACCAGCGGGTAAAATCAACACAGGACCTGTCTCATTATCAGAAGCTGATCACCTTTTCTCCTCTCTGCCAGGGCTCCTCTGGTGACCGAAACCAAATTCAACCTGACCGTCACTTTTTATTGGCATTTAACCGACTTTCCACAGTTTCATTATTGTTATCCAACTGTCTGGCAATACGAGCACCTTGTGTCCAACGTTGAGAGTCTTTGTGTCAATCTACGCTTTTGCACACGAAATTCATGTCATGATTAAGGAATGTGTGTGTGCGTTTTAATCTTTTGAATATTGGCAAAAAAGTGCTTGCTGATTTTGATATTTGTATTCATTGTTTATGTAACTCATTCTTTTGACTCATATTGTCTGACCTATGTTGGTAATACCAGTTAGTCGTCAATCATGTTATAGCTGACAAGCCAGAAACCACCTTTAACTCTTAAATGACGGTAACTTGTTATTTCGTAGCTCAATTATTGTGATACATCTCCTTTGGTTCTTGTCTCGATTTCTTCTTTATTTTAATGAAAACTCTACAAAATAAATAAAACGAGAAAATGTTATTGAAATTTTGTTTTACTCTTTTTCTAACGAAGGATATCGATGAATACAATTTACGAATGCAGTCACTAAAAAGTTAGAAAATGGGAAAAAAAACTTCTTATCAACAAAGTTTGCTTACAAAATTAAAGGAAGACAACTTCATGCAAGACAAGAGTCAAAATAGTGTCCTTCGCCTACCTCCCTTTACAGAACGCCTCCATGACGTCACTTCACATGTCACAAGCCTGCTAATGTTTTTTTTTAAAAAACAGAGATAAAACAGAGAGGAACAAATAAAAAAATGAGGATGGCACTGTAAGCATGTCCTCCATGTCGGGCTTGATAAATAAAAAGTAACAGCAAAGACTGTATCAGTTTAAACACATTTTTCATCCTACAGTTTTTTTCTACCTAGGTAGGATAGAGCAATGATGATGTTAGCGCGTGCTTGTCGTTGTGGAAGATTTACTTTGCCTTAATTGACTAGTTCATGGCCTGCCTTGTCTTAGTTTTGATGAGATGGTGGCCATAGCAGCGGTGATGAAGTGAGAATGCTTATCAGTCAGTGCATTGAAAACTATTTATCTTGGGGTTTAAAAGAGACGATGAAGCCATAGTAGTGTTAGTAACATTAGATGGAGTGAGATTGGTACCAGGCCACACCTACTTTCACCTACTATCTTCTCGTCACGTGCTGTCGATCACCAGTTGTAATTCTAGTCAAAATAGGAGGGACTCGTGAATACATTCGTTCTGTTGGCATGAAACGCACCGATAACTTCTTTAAATAAAATATTTATTATTATTTAGCAGTCTTCAAATCGTTTATTCGATTGTGCCTTCATAGACACGACCTATTTCCTTTCTCATGTCATAGAAACCTTTGTCCTGTGTGCTGTGGCTTCAACCTTAACTGACCAACCGTTTTTTGTAGAGTCAGGAGTACGGGGTTACGGTGAGTACCGTGAGTCGCAGTCGTCGTTAGAGAAACATTTGACACCATGACCACCACAGTCGTTGTCGGTAATGCAGGCCTGCCTGTTGAAAAATCACACTCACACACAGCTCTGAGCTGAAGGAGTATTTTAACAAGTTATCTCACCAAAGCCAGGTAGACCATCATCACGGACAGGTGGAGAGACTTCACTAACACCGAGGGCCGACACATCAGCACAATGACACACCTGGTGGCGAAACCTTTCTTCACACACCTGTGTCTGGACACACATCGCTACACACAAGTGGTGTTGTTTTGTGTGTACCTGTATTTCCTCTCAGCTGTTCTTGGTAAGTATTTCCGAGGGGATTTAACTTGTAATGTACAGAAAAAATTGGAAAAGGATTAACTAAAGATAACTGCATTATTTTATGTATTTAGAAAAAATCAGAAATTAACACTTCTTGTGAGGTTGTTTACGTTCAGGTAACATCTATAATTTTTGTGTGATTTCGATATTTATCTTTATATAGCGTGTAGATCAACACATTATTGAAATAATTATCATAATTTTGCTGAATGTGATAAAGTTCGAAAGGGAATCTTATCTGCCTACTTAACATGGAAGAAAATGCAGCAAAATAACACTTAATATTATGCTTGTACATTTTTTTTTCAATGGTTATTGATAAAAATTTCCCAATTTCCTTATTTAGACTCTCTACCTCTTTACACATCATGCTTCCAATATTACAGTATTAAATTTAAGCTCCTGGGTATTTGTAACATTTAAGCAAATATTATATAACTATTTATTGAACATTAAACTTACATATTCGATCATAGACTCTATGAAACTGAGAGTTGTGTCTTGTTTTGACGATTAACATTATTTTGATATATATTGTTTTGTAATTGATTGGATGCCCAACTCTGTCTCTGAGGGGTCTTATAACTAAATTGGAAGGAAAGTCATGTGTTAAATACTTAACCAGTAGTTTGACAAAAGGGAAATAATCTCAGTAGGCAGTCATTGTTTACCTTCATTAATATCAAGACATGCTACATCCTGATGCGTTTTACAGAAATTTACTTGAAGAAGTGTAGTCAGGGATAATTTTATGATTTAAAACTGATTCTTGTGTCTTCTACAGGCTTGTTCATTCTCAGGAAAAAACATTGTGAAACTGCCTGACTGGAAGTCGGTGATAAGGCTAAGGAGTTTTATTTTTTGTATTACAGCTTCTGAGAATGTGGCGCTGAGAAAGCCGGCTCGTATAATCTCTAGTGCCTTCCCACTCGGAACGGCTGACAAGGTCGTAGATGGCGACACCAATGGTTACTTTTATCACTACTCCTGTACCCACACTTACGAACTCACCAACACCTGGTGGAAGGTGGACCTGATGGGCTTCTACAACATCACCAGTGTGCAGCTCTTCACGAGGACGGATTGTTGCGGTGAGTGACTTACCCGCCCATGGTCATAATATGTTTTGACCTTTGCTGAGTTTCGAACTGGTAAAGACGTGGTCACTCCAGAGGTAGCAAAATGTAAGCATGTTGGTTACAATCCAGTTGCTGGTCCTTCAATCCCACTTTGTATTGACGGTTGAAATATCTGCGTTCTAAAGATAGAAACACTCGCTTGTTTAAAGTGCCCTGAACTGTGACTTCGAGATTTCTATCGTTTACTAGAGTGCTGCTGAACACGGAATTTTAAAAGAAAATTTCATCATCATCACCTGCATCATCATGATCTACGTCTGCATCATTATCTGCATCATCATTGTCATCAATCATCATCCTTGGTATTGGAGATATATAGTCATAATCATAATTATAATCTAATATTCTGTGCTCCTAATTAACTTCTTACCAGGGGGGAGATTACAAAACTTCGAAGTGCGTGTATCCGACCTTGACCCGACGACCTTTCCGTCCGTTGAAGGACAGCGGTGCATCTTCTTCAGTCAACAGGTGGATGTCGCAGGAACTTTGCTCAACTGCTCTCGTCCAATCACAGGTCGCTTCGTCAGTTTGTACAAGGCTGCCGACGATGTTCTCACCATCTGCGAGATGTTTGTCTTCGGGACGAAGCTCGACTTTTCTGGTAAAGCTTAGCCTTATAGTACAGACTCTTATGTTATCACGTGTTCACATTATAAGTCACGTGATTGCTCGTCTTCAAGTGTCTAATATCGCGGCGAGTGTGAATGAGTGAATGTGTATCCAAGTACAACACACTTGTACATCACGTACACGTAATAATAAATAGGTCTTGGTGTTTCAGGTACGTACCAACTAGTGCAGGACAACTCCCGATTCAATTCTTCCGCTGTGACGTCACTAACTGCGCCCTCGCGCATTGGCTGCGCTGTGAAGTGTACCAGTGACGTCAATTGCCTCGCTTTCAACGTCATGGCGTCAGGAACAAGTTCACGCGGTGTTGCCTGCGAACTTCTGGGACTTGCAGAGTTTAGCCTGACACTTCAAGCCCACACCGGATGGAGAGCTTACAGGCGCGTGGTGAAGTGATGAAGGGAAGTAATGGAGAAACACAATCGTTAGGATATGGACCCTGACACGCACTTCAGTAGTGTAGTGTACTGTCATCAACTTTTTTCCTGAGATTTCATTTTCCCTGAATGTCATATTGTGGCTGACTTTTACATGGTTGACGTATTAGTTAATGTTAGTAGTTAGATAAGGACTGATGATGATCTCTGATTTTCTCTCACTGATGTCTTTTCTATAGGTCTTTTTTTAATTAGTTCTTTAACATAGGTCTTTGAATTCACTGAATGTTTTAACTGTGATAATGCACTGAAAAAGACCCAAGAATAAGCAGGAAGTGTTAAGTGACAGACTTGCTTACACTCTGATATGTCCAAGTCACTTGTTGGTGAACAGAGAACCAGGTATGCAAAGACCTTTAACCCAGCTTCCAGCTTGTAACACGTGGATCATAACCTTCGTGCTTGTGAATCCAACAGGCACTTGTTGGCATGAAAATTGTCAGTTTATTCAATGGTAAATAGTCCTAGCATGGGTAGCGAACCAGCGAGAAAAAATCAACACAGGACCTGTCTCCTTGTCAGAAGCTGATTGTAACGATTCGCGATTGAGACGAATCTAGTTAGATTCATTTTTTATTTTTAACTTTCCCTGTGGTCAGGGAAGAGCAGTCGCGCGAGCGCTGACGTAGCTCTGCGTGACGATTCTTTTGCGTCATATAGTGAATGACGTAAAATGAACTGAGCACAGTGTAACTAGGGCGATGGTAGGCTATGGAGAGCCATGGAGTACTCGTGATTGGTTGAGAGAGTCTCCAAGAAAGACGGTTAGGAGGTCGTCCTAGTTACCTGGTCGCTAAGGGTGCCTGATTGGCAGTACTCGTAGGTGAATTCGGTCAATAGGGCATTTTAGTGCGACTAAATTTTGCCAGGTAGCTATTGTCGAATTGTTGTGGCTGAACTCTGGTTCACTGAGTAGTGAGAGTGCATCAGATTCAGAAAAAGGGCGAGTACTAAGTGTAAAGTAGCCAGCTAACAACTTAGTTAGTCCAGTGGGGTTGCGGCACATTAGGGCCAATAGATTTTATGACCCTCAATTTCGGTTCTGTGTGAGAACCAGCATTTGTAGCGGTGTGTAGAAGGGTGTACACGTGATACCGCTATTTTTAGTGTAGCTAGCACATAGCAGCGTAGCTCGGGAAGCGTAGCAGCGTCAACCTCTGATTCTTCTAAAGGTTGTCTCCGGATATAAACAAACATGCCAAGGAGTGGCAGATCTCGAGACAACGTCGACGAGGAAGAATTAGACTCCACGTTCGCTCGGGCAAAGGCCGAAGGGGAAGCTCTCGGTCTCAAAGGTGTCGAGCTTGCGAACTACGTTAAGGAACAGCGCCAAGCTGAAGCAGAGGCGGAACAGCGCCGACTACAAGCAGAGGCAGAGTCGGAACAGCGCCGACTACAAGCAGAGGCGGAACAGCGCCGACTACAAGCGGAGGCGGAACAGCGCCGACTACAAGCAGAGGCGGAACAGCGCCGACTACAAGCGGAGGCGGAACAGCGCCGGTCCCAGGCTGAGGCGGAGGAGCGACAGGCGGAAAGGGACTTTGAGCTGCAGAGGCTGCGCATCCAAATGCAAGGCGATACAAATGAAAATGCAGCGAACCCGTCACGCTCTAGTTCCGGCCATCAGCATGAGATAAAAATCAAACTCCCATACTTTGAAGATTGCGACGACCTAGAAGTCTACCTTCGAAAATTTGAAAGATCTGCAAAAGTGCAGGGGTGGCCTGAAAATCAGTGGGCGCCACGTTTAGGAGCGCTGTTGAAAGGCAAGGCCGGCGAAGTATATAGTCGGCTAGACGATGATGATGCGAATGACTATGTTATCTTAAAGAAGGCCCTGCTCAACAGATTTCGTCTGACAGCAGACGAGTACCGGAAAAGGTTCAGAGACGCCAAGAAAGGACAGGATGAAACCACACAAGAACACCTAGCCAAAATTGATATGTGGTTGTCCAGGTGGCAAGAGCTAGCAGGGAGGAAAAGTACTTATCAAGAAATAAGAGACATGTTCCTGCTAAAAAAATTTATCGCTGGTCTTCCGCTAGACCAAGTGAGGTTTATCATGGAACGCGAACCAGCCACAGCGCAAGAAGCGTTAAAACATGCGCTAGTGTTTGAATCCGCGAAACAGGCAACCTGCAATGATCGAGAGAGGTTGAAGAAGTTCGAACCCAATCACAATGATGGGGCATCTGAAGGGAAGTCACAGGAAGAAACAAAGTCTACAACAAACAGCAAAGCTAGATCGGGGCCGACAAGAGAAGTCCAACACTACAAAGAGGGGGCTAAGAAGATAAGCTGCTTCATATGTGGTGGTGACCATCTTGCTAGAAACTGCACGCACAGGCATCAGGCAGCGGCTGCAGTGGTTCAGGACCTTCCCCACGCGCACAAGAGGTGCGATCATGAGTCGTTGTGTACGACTCGTCGTGAAATACCTGCAAGTACCTGCAAACAGATATATCAGTCAGCGGTTGCATTAATTCGAGACTTTCCCTACACGCACAAGGAGGGCGATTGTAAAACGTTGTGCGCGACTTGCTGTAAAATATCGCTCTCGCTAGAGTGTGAAGTGGTCATCGAAGGGAAAAAGATGTCTGCACAGAGAGATACTGCTGCTTCAATCACGATTGTGCAGTCAGACTTAGTGCCTGAACGGTGCAAAACAGGAAAGACTGTCCAAATGACCTTAGCCTCGTCGTCACAAGAGTGCAATCTCCCAATTGCAATTGTACATATGGACACCCCATATTTCAACGGACTCACTGAGGTAGCGCTCATGGCAGATCCAATCCATAAGGTGTTGATTGGGAACTACCGCATAGAGGCTGATGGGACAGGGAGTGCAATCCCAGTGTATCCAGTTAGGAAAGTTGGTGCGACAACGCAGACAAGGCCTTATGGGAGAAAGACTGACGAACCATCGACGCCATCACAGATACTGTTTGGTAACGTAACTCTACAAGAACTGGGACGAGCTCAGCGGGTGGACCCCACCCTTGCTCGTACACGCAAACTGGCTGCAAGTCATAGCACCAGGCAGGGAAACGAAAATCAAGCGACAAAGCCTGAAGCCACCTACCGGTGGAGGCAAGGTGTACTATACAGAGTCCACAGCAGAGAAGGGAAGGCGGTACACCAAGTCGTGGTGCCTAGGGCATACAGACAAGAGGTGCTGCGGTGGGCGCACGACACGCCCATGGAGTCAGAAGGACTAAATACAAAGCGGCAAACAACTACTCCTGGCCGGGAATCTTCGCCGACGCGAGCAGGTATTGCAAGGCGTGCGACTCCTGTCGGAGGGTGTCACCCCGGAACGGTGTATTCTCCCGAGTTGTGGTGGATAAAGGATATACGTCGTCTCTTAGAGAAGAGATTAACAGTGGGAACTTAGAATCAGTTTGCCCAGGAAGCGCAAACAGTGATTTGGAACCCACCAAATCGTCTAACCCGGTAGAGGGTCAAGAGGAATCAGGTGGAGCAGAGACACCTGAGAGGAAGGCAGGAAAAGGAGACAGAAAGAAAGATGAGGAGAAGATGGATACTGAAGAAGACAAGAAGGAAAGAGGTGTAAAGGTTGCTGAAGGAGTGAATAAGAAGGAAAGACGTTGGGCAAACAGAAATCATAGCACCTATGAACATAAAATCGACAAGCAGAGTGCTTTGCCAGGGAATCAGAACTTCCAGGATGTCTTCAAACCCAAGATGAAAGCCGGACAGCTTTAGGAACGGAAGATGGAAGTCATAAACAGTGGTGTTGACGTAGTTGTAGTTTATTTGAATCGCTCATCATTGTTTTTAGCCAAAATTGAGAATTTTGGGCTTAAGGGGGGGCCTGTGTAACGATTCACGATTCAGGCGAATCTAGTTAGATTCATTTTTTATTTTTAACTTTCCCTGTGGTCAGGGAAGAGCAGTCGCGCGAGCGCTGACGTAGCTCTGCCTGACGATTCTTTTGCGTCATATAGTGAATGACGTAAAATGAACTGAGCACAGTGTAACTAGGGCGACGGTAGGCTATGGAGAGCCATGGAGTACTCGCGATTGGTTGAGAGACGGTTAAGAGGTCGTCCTAGTTACCTGGTCGCTAAGGGTGCCTGATTGGTCACGAAGAGAAAAAGAACGAGTTAACCTAGGAGATCTAACGTTTCTAGACACAGACGAGACCAAGCAGTTGGAGTGTACAGAGCTCCGTGGGGAGTGTACAGTGTATGGTTAACTGCCAGCAACGGATAGCCGACGTGTGTCCAGTGGAGTATTATCGTGTGGAGTATTACCCAGTGTGGTACAGTAATCAATCCAAGCGGAATATAATATCTTCGCCGATACGGCTTTAATTTCCTTAACTTCACGAACTGCGTGAAGAAATTCAGTGGACTTCACAGTTAACTTCACAGTTAACTTCACAAACTGCGTGAAGAAATTCAGTGGATTAGCCTGCTGGTCAGTGATTTCGTCAGCGCCAACCGTCTGAGAAACGTTTGGAAGAGGTTGACGCTGGAGCCCCCGTTATTTTATTTTGTTTCATCCTTATCTCATCGTTAGTTAATTTCATAAACATTAAATGTGTTAATCGTTGGCCGGACCTTTTTGTTGAAAAAGGTGAAAGAGTGCGGCGAGCGTGGTTTACATGCAGATGTTTACACGCGCTCGCAAACACATTCAACACACTCTTTCGTAAAAACGTTACAAAGTCATCAACTTTCTTTCCGAGATTTCATTTTCCATGAATGCCATATTGTGGCTGTCTTTTACATGTTTGACGCTTTAATTAATGTTAGTAGGTATATCATCATTGGTGATTATCTGTAATTCGCTCATTTATGTCCTCTATAAGACTTTTTTTTTAATTAGTCCTTTAACATAGGTGTTTGCATTCACTGAATGTTTTTTCTGTGGTAATGCACTGAGGAAGATCCATGAATAATCAGGGTTACCTGTATAAATTAAAATTGCTTGTTAAAAATTAAAATTGTTAATCTGTCTTGAAGTAAATAAAGGGACTGCAGAATAGTGCTATTGCCCTTACAACAACAGTCAGTCCTGTGGAAGATCTCCACACGGTAGATGATATAAAAGCCCAGGAGGTCCACCTAACCCCAAACACATTATCTCTTATCTTTGCTCAACTTGCCATTTTACTTGCTTTTTTGAAAACAAAAAATGGTGTATGCCATTAACTTTGCCTAACTTCCTTTACGCAAGAGCAATTTATCGAGTGACCTCAGACTTCACATCTTAGGTGACCCCACACAGTGTACTCTAGCCATACTTTCACCTTTAACTTACGAAGATCTCCAATGCAGCTTCGTGGGGGCTGTTAGGTCACATCTGATTCGAGAAGTTTCAGGAATTTATTCCTGTTCTCGATCCATTGATTCATGTCATTGACTTCCTCTTGCCACCTCACACAAAAAACTGCTGACTTTTGTAAAAGGTCCTGCCACCGTAAAACTCATTTTATGCTTTGAAAGAAAAGAAATAAAATGATGGAAAATAAATAGTGGAATCGGCTGTCCGCATGACATTTATGATTCCACCGGCAAATTACATTTTACTCTCTGGACAGTCCATTAAGCGGGTAGCTTGAAACAAGTATTTGGGTGGGTGGGTATCCATCCACTTGGGCTGCCGGTACAGATATTCTGAGTTTTAAAAATTTGAAAGAAAAACACGGCATAAGCACCTGAGAATTTCTGTAACTTGATACTTGTCTGCAAACTCCAAAACTCAACAGATGGCATTGAAACTACGGTTAATACAGTTGTGTGATACAGAATGAGAGCATTTCATCGATGTATTGGTCAATGTCCTTTAAACTGTCAGTTCTTTGCACTTGATTGACGGAAAGAGAAAGGTAGTTATTTCTCCCTTTCTGCTAGATATCATTTCCTCTTTTCTTCCAGTAATCTGCTTACAATAAAGACAAGAACTCGAATTTACACAGATTTATAAACAATGAAAACAAAGGATAAAGATGTTAACACACACACACACACACACACACACACACACACACACACACACACAAAATAAAATACAAGCTATGAAGGGTTGGATGGATTAGTGTTCGTCACCGTAGAAACCATTGTTGTAGTCATCAAGCTCTCAGATCCTTTCCTATACTTAACACACAAATCCTTCACGAGTACTCAAGTTAAACATTTCTGCAGCTCAGTTTTTTTCAAAAATTAATTTTATTGTTTGAAATTATGTGACATTGAGTTCTGAATCACCTCTAATGGGTTGTGATTTATTTCAATATTTTCTTGACATTTTAAAGACTTGTGAACACAGTCCCTGCCCGATCATAAACAGCAGACGGTTTTTATGTGTTTTGCTCATTCTTTTATTTTGTTGGGTTTCTTTTATTCTATTCTCCACACACACACACAAGCACGCAGAGAGCAAATCTCAGAGCTGAACTAGTATTTCAGCAAGTGTTCTCACCAGAGCCAGGTTGACCACCATCAGAGACAGTTTGTAAAGGCTTCACACACAATGACACACCTACTTGGCAAACCTTTCTTCACACACCCGGACAGTCGTCACAATAGAAAAAAGGTGTTTTATTTCTACCTGTATTTCGTCTCAGCTGTTTTAGGTAAGTATTTTCAAGATGGATTTTTTGGTAAAGTACACGAAATATGGAAAAGGATTAATTAAAAACAACGGCATTATTTTACTATTTTGAAAAAAATCACAAATTAACACTTCCTGTGAGGTGTTGTAAGCTCAGGTAACATCTATGATATTTTGTGTTATTTCGATCTTTATATAACGAGTAGATCAGCACATCGAATACAACTTTAGCCGACGGGTAACTTATGTATCTTACAGAAGCATAGATGCACATCTATAACATAGGAACCTTTTCTTTAAAACACCAACAAAGTTGCTTCAATGACACGAAACTTCTATCGTAGTGAATAAAAACACAGGTAAACACCGCGTGAACTTTTCAACTTTAAATTTATTCATTAAGAGCTTATTTGGCTTTGAAATCATGCAAAAAGGTTAGTATCTTTCTTAAAAGAAAATTAGCAGTCTACACAATTATTCCCAACATTATTTAACAAAATCTTCGAACAAAATGTTCTTGATGATTTCCTGCAAAATCATAATTTTTTGTTGTATTTAGTAAGCAATGACAATATCATTATCACATTTCACTATCAGATCAGGTGTAGTGACACACTCTGTAACACCTGTTTGTAGGGTCGGGTGTTGGGATTTTCCAACCAACTTTGAAGAGTAAGAGTTTGTCGTGATAGTTACGACAGTTTCTCGATAATGATAAAATAATTATTAAATAATAAATAACAAAAATACCACGCGAAAGATGATGGACACATTTCTAGTTTTCAACAGATTTTATTTCGTTTTAGAAATACGTTAGCAAGATATGTAATATTGACACTAGATTAAATAAGGTCCTTCGTTAATCGTGGAAAAAACAGTTCTGAATTGTTTATTTACTGTTTTAATGGTTTTAGTTCCTCACATTTTGTCTTTAACATTACTTATAACTAAAACCTAAAAAAGGACAACTTTGCTGAATGTGATAAACTTCGAAAGGAATAATTTAGTAGCTTTTAAAAAATAAAGATAAAAATAACTAGCTTTTGCTAAACCTCTCAATCTTGAATTTCGTCCTTCTGATTAGGTCAAGTGTCTCTACCTCTCTGCTTTTTAGTAGAGGAAGCGAAGAACTTCTAAAATTATAATAAAATGGGAAATTTTAACAACACTATCATCACGCATTGAAAATTGTCCTCTGTCCTTATTTACATGTCGACACTAGGATTGACCTCAATATATTGTGATGTCCATGCTCGGTATCTAACAATTTAAGAAATATAAACATTTGAATATCTGAACTATAGTTTACCTTTACAAATCTCAAACCATGCAACATCCTTACAACATCTTCTTGCGTTTTACAGAAAATTACTTGAAGAAGTGTAGTCAGGGATGACGGTATGATTCAAAACGGATTCTAGTCTCTTCTACAGGCTTGTTCATACTCAGGCCTCTACAACATTGTGAAACTGCCAGACTGGAAGTCTGTGATAAGGCTAAGGATTTTTATTTGTTGTATTACAGCTTCTGAGAATGTTGCGCTGAGAAAGCCGGCTCGTCACGTCTCTACTTCATACCCACACTCAACAGCTGACAAGGCGGTGGATGGCAACATCGATGGTGACTTAGCTCACCACTCCTGTACCCACACTGATCAAATCTACGACAACTGGTGGAAGGTGGACCTGATGGGCTTCTACAACATCACCAGCGTGCAGCTCTTCACCAGGACTGATTGTTGCTGTGAGTGACCTACCCTACCGTAGTGATGAATGTTTTGACCTTTGCATAGTTTTCGAACTGGTAACAAAATGGTCACTCCAGAGGGCGCCAACTGTAAGCATGTTTGTTACAATCCAGTTATTTGCAGATCTTCCAATCCCTATTTGTATTGACGGTTCACATATATGTGTGCTAAAGATAGAAAACTCAAAAGGGAAGGAAGACACACACTCACATGTTTAAAGTGCCCTGAACTGTGACTGAGATTTCTATCGTTTACTAGAATGCTGCTACATGATTTTTTTTAAAAGAGAATGTCATCATCATCATCATCATCATCATCATCATCATCATCATCATCATCAATATCCTTGGTATTGGACATAACTAGTTATAATAATAATTATAGTCTAATAATTTGTCTTCCTAATCTTCTTGCCAGCATCGAGATTAGAAAACTTCGAAGTGCGTGTATCCGACCTTGACCCGACGACCTTTCCGTCCGTTGAAGGACAGCGGTGCGTCTTCTTCAGTCAACAGGTGGATGTCGCAGGAACTTTGCTCAAGTGCTCTCGTCCAATCACAGGTCGCTACGTCAGTGTGTACAAGGCTGCCGACCATGTTCTCACCATCTGCGAGATTTTTGTCTTCGGGACGAAGCTCGACTTTTCTGGTAAAACTTAGCCTTATAGTAAAGACTTCTATGTTATCACGTGGGCACATTGTAAGTCACGTGATTGCTTGTCTTCAAGTGTCTAATATCGCGGAGTGTGTGAATGAGTGAATGTGTATCCAAGTACAACACACTTGTACATCAAGTACACGTAATAATAAATAGGTCTGGGTGTTTCAGGTACGTACCAACTAGTGCAGGACAACTCCCGCCTCAAGTCTTCCGTTGTGACGTCACTCACTGCGAGCTCGCGCATTGGCTGCGCTTTGAAGTGTTCCAGTGACGTCACGTGCCTCGCTTTCAACGTCATGGCGTCAGGAACAAGTTCACTCGGTGTTTCCTGCGAACTTCTGGGATTTGCAGAGTTTAGCCTGACACTTCAAGCCCACACCGGATGGAGAGCTTACAGGCGCGTGGTGAAGTGATGAAGGGAAGTAATGGACAAACACAATCGTTAGGATATGGACCCTGACACAAACTTCAGTAGTGTAGTGTACTGTCATAAACTTTCTTTCCGAGATTTCATTTTCCATGAATGCCATATTTTGCATGTCTTTTACATGTTTGACGTTTTAATTAATGTTAGTAGATATATCAGCACTGGTGATGATCTGTAATTCGCTCACTCATGTATTCTCTATAGGTCTTTTTTTTAATTAGTCCTTTAACATAGGTGTTTGCATTCACTGATTGTTTTTTCTGTGGTAATGCACTGAGGAAGATCCATGAATAAGTAGGGTTACCTGTATAAATTAAAATTGCTTGTTAAAAATTAAAATTTCTTTCTAGAAACATTATTGTGCATTCGTGCTAATCCTCGTAATACATTTTTCTTTTTTTCTTTTTTTTTTTTGCGTGTTTGTTAATCTGTCTTGAAGTAAATAAAGGGACTGCAAAATTATGCTCTTTGCCCTTACAACAACAGTCAGTCCTGCGGAAGATCTCCACACGGTAGATGGTGTTAAAGACCAGGAGGTCCAACAAACCCCAAACACATTATCTATTATCTTTGCTCAACTTGCCATTTTCCTTGCTTTTTTTGAAAAAAAAATGGTGTATTCCATGAACTTTGTCTAACTTCCTATACGCAAGAGCAATTTATCGACTGACCTCAGGGTTGACCTCTTAGGTGACCCCACACAGTGTACTCTAGCCATACTTTCACCTTTAACTTACGAAAATCTTCAATGCGGCTTCGTGGGGGCTGTTAGGTCACATCTGATTCGAGAAGTTTCAGGAATTTATTTCTGCTCTCGATCCATTGACTCTTTTCAGTGAATTCCTCGTGACACCTCACACAAAAGCCTGTTGCCTTTTGTGAAAGGTCCTGCCACATGAAACACATTTCATACTTTGAAAGAAAAATAGTGGGATCGGCGGTCGGCATGACATTTATGATTCCCCCGGCAAATTACATTTAACTGTCTGGACAGTCCATCGATCGGGTTGTCCGGTACAATAGTCGGGTGGGTGGGTATCCATTTCGTCTGCCTTTACAGATGTTCTGAGTTTTAAAAATTTGCGGTGTGAATATAACCGACATAAACTGCGTCCTGTATTCAAAAGATCGATAAAAGAAAGAAGAACAAAAAAATAACGAAAGAAAAACGCGGCATAAGCACCTGAGAATTCCTTTAACAAGGTACTTGTCTGCAAACTTCAACAGATGGCATTGACACTACGGTTAATATAGTTGTGTGACACAGAATGAGAGAATTTCAGTCCTTTGTCCTTTAAACTGTCAGTTCTTTGTACTTGATTGACGGCAAGAGAAAGGTATTATTTCTTCCTTTACGTGGGTATGCTAGATACCATTTCTTCTATTCTTCCAGTAATCAACTTACAATAAAGACAAGAACTCGAATTTACACAGATTTATAAACGATGAAAACGGTGTTCGTCACCGTAGAAACCATTGTTGTAGTCATCAAGCTCTCAGATCCTTTCCTATACTTAACACACAAATTCTTTCACGAGTACTCAAGTTAAACATTTCTGCAGCTCAGTTTTTTTAAAAATTAATTTTGTTGCTTTAAAATAATGTGACATTGAGTTGTGAATCACTTCTAAATGGTTTGTTTGATTGCAATATTTTCTAGACATTTTAAAGACTTGTGAACACAGTCCCTGCCCGATCATAAACAACAGACGGTTTTTTTGTGTTTTGCTCCTTCTTTTATTTTATTGGGTTTCTTTTATTCTATTCTCCTCACACACACACACACACAAGCACGCAGAGAGCAAATCTCAGAGATGAACTAGTATTTCAGCAAGTGTTTTCACCAGAGCCAGGTGGATCCTCATCAGAGACAGTTTGGAAAGGCTTCACACACAATGACACACCTACTTGGCAAACTTTTCTTCACACACCCGGACAGTCGTCACAACACAAAAAAGGTGTTTTGTTTCTACCTGTATTTCGTCTCAGCTGTTTTTGGTAAGTATTTTCAAGGTGGACATTTTTTGCTAAAGTACAGGAAATATTGAAAAGGATTAATTAAAAATAACGGAATTATTTTACTATTTTCAAAAAAAATCACAAATGAACACTTCCTGTGAGGTGCTGTAAGTTCAGGTAACATCTATGATTTTTGTGTTTTTTCGATCTTTATATAACGAGTAGATCAGCACATCGAATACAACTTTAGCCGACGGGTAACTTATGTGTAGGACAGAAGCATAGATGCACATCTATAACATAGGAACCTTTTCTTTGAACCACCAACTGTTAGGAACAGAGGGTTGTTGCCCCTGTCTGTGTTAGTCAGGGATTATTGCCCTTACCAGTATGAGAGTGTTTTTGTTGCGTCGCGGTTAGCGTCAGAACCCGACGTCATTTTATGACGCAATTGGAGAGGGACGTAGCGTGAAAATTATTTGGAAGGAAGCAGACGACTGTGGGGAGTTAAGAGAAGCGGACTGAAAGTGTGGAGTGTCCGCTTTGGATCTTGTGTGTCGTTCCCAGAGAATTTATTCGTTGTATTCGCTTTGGATCTTGTGAGTTGATCCCAGGAAATATATTCGTGGTGTTCGCTTAGGATCTTGTGTGTCGATCCCAGGAAATATATTCTTAGTCGTCGACTAGGTGTCTGCCAAGTCAGCACTTACTCCTATTAAGAACCGGAACGTGTATGTGGTTTTCCCTAAGAGTTTTTGTTTGTGGATATCAGCCAAGTGTTGCCAAGACTGCACAACTTCTGGACCAGGGAAAGGGAGGAGTTTACCAGGACTTTTAATTTTTGGGTTGTACAGACGTTCTCTTCAGACAGTGCGGCGTGAGTAACTAAGACTTTAACGAACTATTCAAAAACATACGTCAACTTTTATTTACAGGCCGCGACGTGAAAGACCTACAGACTTTATATATATATATAGTTCGCAGTATCGTGAGTGTGTGTTTAATGTTGACTGATATAAATTTTTGTTGCCCACGACAAATCTATGTGATTTGTGAATGAAAGAACACATATGGGGACGTGTGCGTACAGTGAGTGAAAGTGTGAATTGAACGCGTCCCTGACATTATTTACTGTTGTAATGGTTTTGGTTTCAGAAGTGTAGTTAGGGATGACGGGATATGATTCAAAACGGATTCTTGTCTCTTCTCCAGGCTTGTTCATTCTGTGGCAAGTACATTGTGAAACTGCCTGACTGGAAGTCGGTGATAAGGCTAAGGAGTTTTATTTTTTGTTTTGTAGCTTCTGACAATGTGGCGCTGAGAAAGCCGGCTCGTCACATCTCTACCTATGCATACTACCAATTCGCGACGGCTGACAAGGCGGTGGATGGCAACACCGATGGTAACTTTTCTCACTACTCCCGTACCCACACTATTGAAATCACTAACACCTGGTGGAAGGTGGACCTGATGGGCTTCTACAACATCACCAGCGTTCAGCTCTTCACGAGGACGGATTGTTGCAGTGAATGACGTACCCTACCTTAGCGATGAAAATTAATGTTTTGACCTTTGCTTAGTTTCGAACTGGTAACAAAATGGTCACTCCAGAGGGCGCCAACTATATGCATGTTGGTTACAATCAACTCTCAGATCTTCCAATCCCACTTTGTATTGACGGTTCACATATGTGTGCTAAAAATAGAAACACTCAAAAGGGAAGGAAGACACACATTCACGTTTAAAGTGCCCTGAACTGTGACTTTGAGATTTCTATTGTTTACTAAAGTGCTTCTACATGGCTTTTTTAAAATAGAGAATTTCATCATCATCATCATCATCATCATCATCATCATCATCATCATCATCATCATCATCATCATCATCATCATTATCATCATCATCTCCTCATCATCATTATCCTTGGTATTGGAGATAACTAGTCATAATCAGTATTATATTTTAATAATCTGTCCTCTTAATCTTCCTCCCAGCATCAAGAGTACAAAACTTCGAAGTGCGTGTATCCGACTTTGACCCTACGACCTTTCCGTCCGTTGAGGGACAGCGGTGCATCTTCTTCAGTCAACCAGTTTCTATAAACGGGACTTTGCTCAACTGCTCTCGTCCAATCACAGGCCGCTACGTCAGTGTGTACAAGGCTGCCGACGATATTCTCACCATCTGCGAGATTTTTGCCTTCGGGACGAAGGTCGACTTTTCTGGTAAAACTTAGCTTTATAGTACAGACTCTTATGTTATCACGTGTTAATATTATAAGTCGCGTGATTGCTCGTCTTCAAGTGTTTAATATCGCGGCGAGTGTGAATGAGTGAATGGCTATCCAAGTACAACACACTTGTACATCAAGTACATGTAATAATAAATAGGTCTCGGTGTTTCAGGTACGTACGAACTAGTGCAGGACAACTCCCGCCTCAATTATTCCGCTGTGACGTCACTAACTGCGAGCTCGCCCATTGGCTGCGCTGTAGAGTGTACTAGTGACGTCACGTGCCTCGCTTTCAACGTCATGGCGTCAGGAACAAGTTCACGCGGTGTTGCCTGCGAACTTCTGGGACTTGCAGAGTTTAGCCTGACACTTCAAGCCCACACCGGATGGAGAGCTTACAGGCGCGTGGTGAAGTGATGAAGGGAAGTACTGGACAAACACAATCGTTAGGATATTGACCCTGACACAAACTACAGTAGTGTAGTGTACTGTAATGAACTTTCTTCCTGAGAATTCATTTTCTCTGAATGCTATATTTTGGTAGACTTTTAAGTGTTTGATGTTTAAATTAATTTCAGTAGATATATAAGCACTGGTGATGATCTCTAATTCGCTCTCACTCATGTCTTCTCTACAGGTCTTTTTTTTTTTACTTAGTCCTTTAACATAGGTGTATGCATTCACTGAATGTTTTTGCTGTGGTAATGCACTGAAGAATATGAATCCGAGAATAAGCAGAAAGCTGAAAGTAGACAGACTTTCCACAGTTTCATCCTTTTTTATCCAACTGTCTGGCACTACAATCACCTTATGTCCAAAGTTGAGAGTCTTGCTGTCAATCTACACTTTTGCACACGAAATTCATGTCATGATTAAGGAATATATATATATATATGTGTGTGTGCGTTTTAATCTTTTGAATACTGGCACAAAATTGCTTGCATATTTTTATATTTGTTTCATTCTTTATTTAATTCATTCTTTTGACCGATATTGGCTGACCTATGTTGGTAATACGAGTTAGTCGTCAATCATGTTATAGCTGACAATTCACACACTACATTTAACTCTTAAACGAAGGTAACTTGTTATTTTGTAGCTCATTTATGGAGATATATCTCATTTGTTTTTTGTCTCGATTTTTCTTCATTTTGATCAAAACACTACAAAAGTAAATAAACCTAGAAACTGTCATTGAAATTTTGTTTTCCTCATTTTTAACAGAGGAAATAGATAAATACAAGTTATGAATGCAGTCTCTTAAAAAATTAGAAAACAAAGGATAAAAATGTTCACACACACACACAATAAAATACAAGGCATGAAGGGTTCGATGGATTATACGAGTAGTGTTCGCCCCTACAGATGCCATTGTTCTAGTCATCAAGCTCTCAGGTCCTTTCCTGTACTTCAGACTGATATCCTTCACGAGTACTCAAGTTAAACATTGCTGCCGCTCAGTTTTTTTGTTCAAAAATTAATGTTATTGTTTTGAAATAATTTGACATTGAGTTCTGAATCACTTCTAGCGGGTTGTGTTTGAGTGCAATATTTTCTAAACATTTTATAGACTGGTGAACACAGTCCCTGCCCGATCATAAACAAAAGACGGTTTTTATGTGTTTTGCTCCTTCTTGCGTTTTGTTGGGTTTCTTTTATTCTATTCTCCACAAACACACACACAAGCACGCAGAGAGCAAATCTCAGAGCTGAACTAGTATTTCAGCAAGTATTCTCACCAGAGCCAGGTTGACCACCATCAGAGACAGTTTGTAAAGGCTTTACTAGCACCGAGGGCTGATATATCAACACAATGACACACCTACTTGGCAAACCTTTCTTCACACACCCGGACAGTCTTCACAACACAAAAAAGTTGTTTTATTTCTACCTGTATTTCGTCTCAGCTGTTTTAGGTAAGTATTTTGCTGGAGTAAAACCGTTACAGCAATCAATAATTCAAAACTGTTTTTTCCACGATTAACGAATGACATTATTTTGTTTAGTTTCAGTTGCTAACGTATAAAGAGAAATAAAATCTTTTGAAAAAAAAATGTGTCCATCCTCTTTCGCCTGGTATTTTTGTTGTTTATTAATTGATAACTATTACTATCGATAAACTGTCGTATTTATCAATTATCTTAATTATCTTATTCTTCAAAGCGGGTTGGTTGATTGTTTAAGTAGGGAGGTGCTTCCACCTCTACGTGATTTCCTACTATCGGGAAGAGTGAGTGAAAACCGAGAGCCCGAAGAAAAAAAAACCCAACGCCAGACTTTCGTTAATCGTGCAAAAAAACAGTTTTGAATTATTTATTGTTGTAACGGTTTTACTCCGCATATTTTGTCTTTTTCAACATTAACAAACCTAACACAGGACAACATTGCTGTGTGATAAACTTCGAAAGGGAAACTTATCTCCCTACACAGCATGCAAGAAAATGCAGCAAAATATTGAATTTGATGTTTGTAGATATTTTTGTCGTTGGTTATTGACTAAAAATTCCCCAATTTCCTTTTTTTAGACTCTATACATCTTCACTCCTCATGCTTCCAATCATGCAGTATTAAATTTAGGCTCCGGGGTATTTGAAACATTTAAACAAATATTATATAAGTATTTTTTTAACT
>SRHC01002970.1:8224-23429 GCA_004794325.1 Pomacea maculata | reverse complement strand
GTTTCTCTGTCCTTATTTACATATCGACACGTGCTTTACCTCAACATATTATAATGTCTATATTTGATATCACCACAATATGAACATTTGAATACCTTAACAATCGTTTACCTTCACTAATCTCAAACCATGCTACATCTGTACAACATCCTGATGCGTTTTACAGAAAATTACATGAAGAAGTGTAGTCAGGGATGTTGGGATATGATTCAAAACGGATTCCTGTCTCTTCTAAAGGCTTGTTCATTCGCAGGCAAATACATTGTGAAACTGCCTGACTGGAAGTCTGTGATAAGGCTAAGGATTTTTATTTTTCCTATTACACCTTCTGAGAATGTGGCGCTGAGAAAGCCGGCTCGTCAGATCTCTACTAGACACTCATTCTCAACGCCTGACAAGGCGGTGGATGGCAACACCGATGGTTACTTTTTTCACTACTCCTGTACCCACACTTATGAACTCACCAACACCTGGTGGAAGGTGGACCTGATGGGCTTCTACAACATCACCAGCGTGCAGCTCTTCACGAGGACGGACTGTTGCTGTGAGTGACCTACCCTACCGTAGTGATGAATGTTTTGACCTTTGCTTAGTTTTTGAACTGGTAACAAAGTGGTCACTCCAGAGGGCGCCAACTGTGACCATGTTGGTTACAATCCAGTTGCAGGTCCTCCGATCCCATTTTGTTTTGACGGTTCACTAATGATGGAAATACTCATGCAAAAAGTGCCCTGACCGCCGACTTTGAGATTTCTTTCGTTTACAGGAGTGCTGCTAAATGGATTTTTAAAAAGAGAATGTCGTCATCATCATCATTATCATCATCATCATCATCATCATCATCATCATCATCATCATCATCATCATCATCCTTGGTATTCGACATAACTAGTCATGATCATAATTATAGATTAATAATGTGTTCTCCTAATTAACTTCTTACCAGGGTCGAGATTACAAAACTTCGAAGTGCGTGTATCTGAACTTGACCCGACGACCTTTCCGTCCGTTGAAGGACAGCGGTGTATCTTCTTCAGTCAACAAGTGGCTCTAACCGGAAGTTTGCTCACGTGCTCTCGTCCAATCATAGGTCGCTTCGTCAGTGTGTTCAAGGCTGTCAACGAGGTTCTCACCATCTGCGAGATTTTTGTCTTCGGGACGAAGCTCGACTTTTCTGGTAAAGCTTAGCCTTATAGTACACACTCTTATGTTATCACACGTGCACATTATAAGTCACGTGATTGCTCGTCTTCAAGTGTCTCATATCGCGGCGAGTGTGAATGAGTGAATGGGTACAACAACTACAACACACTTGTACATCAAGTACATGTAATGATGAGGAAGGTCTGGGTGTTTCAGGTACGTACCAACTAGTGCAGGACAACTCCCGCCTCAATTCTTCCGCTGTGACGTCACTAACTGCGTCCTCGCGCATTGGCTGCGCTTTGAAGTGTACCAGTGACGTCACGTGCCTCGCTTTCAACGTCATGGCGTCAGGAACAAGTTCACGCGGTGTTGCCTGCGAACTTCTGGGACTTGCAGAGTTTAGCCTGACACTTCAAGCCCACACCGGATGGAGAGCTTACAGGCGCGTGGTGAAGTGATGAAGGGAAGTAATGGACAAACACAATCGTTAGGATATGGACCCTGACACAAACTTCAGTAGTGTAGTGAACTGTCATCAACTTTCTTTCCGAAATTTAATTTTCCCTCAATGTCATATTGTGGCTGTCTTTTACATGTTTGACGTATTAGTTAATGTTAGTAGATAGATAAGCACTGGCGATGATCTCTAATTCGCTCTCATTCATGTCTTCTCTACAGGCCTTTTTTTAATTAGTTCTTTTACATAAGTGTATGCATTCACTTAGTGTTTACTGTGGCAATGCACTGATGAAGATCCAAGAATCAGCAGGAAGTGCTAAGTGACAGACTAGCTTACACACTGCTATGTCCAAGTCACTTGTTGGTGAGCAGAGAACCAGGTATGCAACGACCTTTAACCCAGCTTGCAGCTTGTAACACGTGGATCATAACCTTCGTGCTTGTGAATCCAACAGGCACCTGCTGGCATGCATATTGTTAGTTTATTCAATGGTAAATAGTCCCAGCATGGGTAGCGAACCAGCGGGTAAAATCAACACAGGACCTGTCTCATTGTCAGAAGCTGATCACCCTTTCTCCTCTCTGCCAGGGCTCCTCTGGTGACCGAAACCAAATTCAACCTGACCCTCACTTTTTATTGGCATTTAACCGACTTTCCACAGTTTCATCCTTTTTATCCAACTGTCTGGCACTACAATCACCTTATGTCC
Source organism: Pomacea maculata (assembly GCA_004794325.1). Taxonomy (NCBI): domain Eukaryota; kingdom Metazoa; phylum Mollusca; class Gastropoda; order Architaenioglossa; family Ampullariidae; genus Pomacea; species Pomacea maculata. Next base: position 21,114 of record SRHC01002970.1, on the reverse strand, counting down.
AACGTTGAGAGTCTTGCTGTCAATCTACACTTTTAAACACGAAATTCATGTCATGATTAAGGAATGTGTGTGTGTGCGTTTTAATCTTTTGAATATTGGCAAAAAAGTGCTTGCTGATTTTGATATTTGTATTTATTCTTTATGTAACTCATTCTTTTGACTCATATTGTCTGACCTATGTTGGTAATACGAGTTAGTCGTCAATCATACTATAGATGACAAGCCACAAACCACCTTTAACTCTTAAATGACATTAACTTGTTATTTTGTAGCTTATTATTGTGATACATCCTTTGGTTCTTGTCTCGATTTCTTCTTTATTTTAATCAAAACGCTACAAAATAAACAAAACGAGAAAATGTTATTGAAATTTTGTTTTACTCTTTTTCTAACGAAGGATTTCGATAAATACAATTTACGAATGCAGTCACTAAAAAGTTAGAAAATGGGAAAAAAAATTCTTATCAACAAAGTTTGCTTACAAAATTAAAGGAAGAAAACTTCACGCAAGACAAGAGTCAAAATAGCGTCCTTCGCTTACCTCCCTTTACAGAACGCCTCCATGACGTCACTTCCAACGTCACATCAGACTTGCTGCGCATGTCACAAGCCTGATAATGTTTTTTTTTCAAAAAAAACAGAGATAAAACAGAGAGGAACAAATAAAAAAATGAGGATGTCACTGTAAGCATGTCCTCCATGTCGGGCTTGATAAATAAAAAGTAACAGCAAAGACTGAATCAGTTTAAACACTTTTCTCATCCTACAGTTTTTTTTCTACCTAGGTAGGATAAAAGAATGATGATGTTAGCGCGTGCTTGTCGTTGTGGAAGATTTACTTTGCCTTAATTGACTAGTTCATGGCCTGCCTTTTCTTAGTTTTGATGAGATGGTGGCCATAGCAGCGGTGATGAAGTGAGAATGCTTATCAGTCAGCGCATTGAAAACCATTTATCTTGGGGTTTAAAAGACACGATAAAGCCATAGTAGTGTTAGTAACATTAGATGGAGTGAGACTGGTACCAGGCCACACCTACTTTCACCTACTATCTTCTCGTCACGTGCTGTCAATCACCAGTTGTAATTCTAGTCAAAATAGGAGGGACTCGTGAATACATTCGTTCTGTTGGCATGAAACGCACCGATAACTTCTTTAAATAAAATATTTATTATTATTTAGCAGTCTTCAAATCGTTTATTCGATTGTGCCTTCATAGACACGACCTATTTCCTTTCTCATGTCATAGAAACCTGTGTTGTGTGTGCTGTGGCTTCAACCTTAACTGACCAACCGTTTTTTGTAGTCAGGAGCACGGTGTTACCGTGAGTACCGTGAGTCGCAGTCGTCGTTAGAGAAACATTTGACATCATGACCACCACAGTCGTTGTCGGTAATGCAGGCCTGCCTGTTGAAAAATCACACACACACACACAGCTCTGAGCTGAAGTAGTAGTTTAACAAGTTATCTCACCAAAGCCAGGTAGACCATCATCACGGACAGGTTGAGAGACTTCACTAACACCGAGGGCCGACACATCAGCACAATGACACACCTGGTGGCGAAACCTTTCTTCACACACCTGTGTCTAGACACACATCGCTACACACAGGTGGTGTTGTTTTGTATGTACTTGTATTTCTTCTCAGCTGTTCTTGGTAAGTATTTCCGAGGGGATTTAACTTGTACAGAAAAAATTGGAAAAGAATTAACTAAAAAAAACTGCATTATTTTATGTATTTAGAAAAAAATCAGAAATTAACACTTCTTGTGAGGTTGTTTACGTTCAGGTAACATCTATAATTTTTGTGTGATTTCGATATTTATCTTTATATAGCGTGTAGATCAACACATTATTAAAATAATTATCATAATTTTGCTGAATGTGATAAAGTTCGAAAGGGAATCTTATCTGCCTACTTAACATGGAAGAAAATGCAGCAAAATAATATTTAATATTATTCTTGTACATTTTTGTTCATTGGTTATTGATAAAAATTTCCTAATTTCCTTATTTAGACTCTCTACCTCTTTACACATCATGCTTCCAATATTACAGTTTTAAATTTAAGCTCCGGGGTATTTGTAACATTTAAACAAATATTATATAACTATTTATTGAACACTAAAATTACATATTCGATCATAGACTCTATGAAACTGAGAGTTGTGTCTTGTTTTGAAGATAAACATTATTTTGATATACATGTATATTGTTTTGTAATTGATTGGATGCCCAACCGTGTCTCTGAAGGGTCTTATAACTAAATTGGAAGGAAAGTCATGTGTTAAATACTTGACCAGTAGTTTGATAAAGGGAAATAATCTCAGTAGGCAGTCATTGTTTACCTTCATTAATATCAAGACATGCTACATCCTTGCTACATACTGATGCGTTTTACAGAAAATTACTTGAAGAAGTGTAGTTAGGGATAATGGTATGATTTAAAACTGATTCTTGTCTCTTCTACAGGCTTGTTGATTCTCAGGCAAAAACATTGTGAAACTGCCTGACTGGAAGTCTGTGATAAGGCTAAGGAGTTTTATTTTTTGTTATTACAGCTTTTGAGAATGTGGCGCTGAGAAAGCCGGCTCGTATAATCTCTAGTGCCTTCCCACTTGGAACGGCGGACAAGGTCGTAGATGGCGACACCAATGGTTACTTTTATCACTACTCCTGTACCCACACTTATGAACTCACCAACACCTGGTGGAAGGTGGACCTGATGGGCTTCTACAACATCACCAGCGTGCAGCTCTTCACGAGGACGGATTGTTGCGGTGAGTGACTTACCCGCCCATGGTCATAAATGTTTTGACCTTTGCTGAGTTTCGAACTGGTGAAGAAGTGGTCACTCCAGAGGTAGCAAAATGTAAGCATGTTGGTTACAATCCAGTTGCTGGTCCTTCAATCCCACTTTGTATTGACGGTTGACATATCTGCGTTCTAAAGATAGAAACACTCGCATGTTTAAAGTGCCCTGAACTGTGACTTCGTGATTTCTATCGTTTACTAGAGTGCTGCTGTACACGGAATTTTAAAAGAAAATTTCATCATCATCACGTGCATCATCATCATCATCATCATCATCATCTGCATCATCATCGTCAACAATCATCATCCTTGGTATTGGAGATAACTAGTTATAATCATAATTATAGTCTAATAATCTGTGCTCCTAATTAACTTCTTACCAGCATCAAGATTACAAAACTTCGAAGTGCGTGTTTCCGACCTTGACCCGACGACCTTTCCGTCCGTTGAAGGACAGCGGTGCATCTTCTTCAGTCAACAGGTGGATGTCGAAGGAACTTTGCTCAACTGCTCTCGTCCAATCACAGGTCGCTTCGTCAGTCTGTACAAGGCTGCCGACCATGTTCTCACCATCTGCGAGATGTTTGTCTTCGGAACGAAGCTCGACTTTTCTGGTAAAGCTTAGCTTTATAGTACAGACTCTTATGTTATCACGTGGGCACATTATAAGTCACGTGATTGCTCGTTTTCAAGTGGCTAATATCGCGGCGAGTGTGAATGAGTGAATGTGTATCCAAGTACAACACACTTGTACATCAAGTACACGTAATAATAAATAGGTCTGGGTGTTTCAGGTACGTACGAACTAGTGCAGGACAACTCCCGCCTCAATTCTTCCGCTGTGACGTCACTAACAACGCCCTCGCGCATTGGCTGCGCTGTAAAGTGTACTAGTGACGTCATGTGCCTCGCTTTCAACGTCATGGCGTCAGGAACAAGTTCACGCGGTGTTGCCTGCGAACTTCTGGGACTTGCAGAGTTTAGCCTGACACTTCAAGCCCACACCGGATGGAGAGCTTACAGGCGCGTGATGAAGTGATGAAGGGAAGTAATGGACAAACACAATCGTTAGGATATGGACCCTGACACAAACTTCAGTAGTGTAGTGTACTGTCATCAACTTTCTTCCTGAGATTTCATTTTTCCCGGAATGCCATATTGTGGCTCTTTTACATGTTTGATGTATTAATTAATGTTAGTAGATAGATAAGCACTGGTGATGATCTCTAATTCTCTCTCACTCATGTCTTCTCTATAGGTCTTTTTTTAATTAGTTCTTTTACATAGGTGTTTGCATTCTCTGAATGTGTTTACTGTGGAAGATCCAAGAATACGCAGAAAGCACTAAATGACAGACTAACTTACACACTGCTATGTCCAAGACACTTGTTGGTGAACAGAGAACCAGGTATGCAAAGATCTTTAACCCAGCTTCCAGCTTGTAACACGTGGATCATAACTTTTGTGTTCACGAATCCAAAGGCACTTGCTGGCATGTACATTGTCAGTTTATTCAATGGTAAATAGTCCTAGCATGGGTAGCGAACCAGCGAGTAAAATCAACACAGGACCTGTCTCCTTGTCAGAAGCTGATCGCCATTTCTCCTCTCTGCCAGAGCTACTCTGCTGAACGAAAACAAATTCAACCTGACCTTCACTTTTGAATTTTGATTGGCATTTAACAGACTTTTCACAGTTTCATCCTTTTTATCCAACTGTCTGGCACTATGATCACCTTATGTCCAACGATAAGAGTCTTGGTGTCAATCTACACTTTTGCACACGAAATTCATGTCATGATAAAGGATGTGTGTGTGTGTGTTAATCTTTTGAATATTGGCACAAAATTGCTTGCATATTTTTATATTTGTTTCATTCTTTATGTAACTCATTCTTTTGACCGATATTGGCTGACTTATGTTGGTAATACAAGTTAGTCGTCAATCATGTTACAGCTGACGAGCCACAATTCACATTTAACTCTTAAATGAAGGTAGCTTGTTATTTTGTAGCTCAATTATTCTGATACATCTCCTTTGTTTTTTGTCTTTATTTCTTCTACATTTTGATCAAAACGCTACAAAAATAAATAAAACTAGAAACTGTTATTCAAATTTGATTTTATTCATTTTTTAACGGAGGAAAGCGATAAATACAAGTTATGAATGTAGTCTCTAAAAAATTAGAAAGGGGAAACAACCTTCCTATTAACAATGTTTGCTTACAAAAGTAAAGCTTACCTCCCTTTACAGATCTCCTACATGACGTCACTCCAAACGTCACATCTGACTTACTACGCATGTCACAAGTCTTACCGGTTTTTTTTTTAAGAACAGAGATAAAGAGGAGCAACTAAAATAATGAGGATGTCACTGTAAGCATGTCCGCCATGTTGCGATTGCTAAATAAAAAGTAACAGCGAAGACTGAATGAGTTTGGCATTTCTCATCCTACAGTTTTTTCTACCGTGGTAGGATAGAGGAATGATGATGTTAGCGCGTGCTGGTCTTTGTGGAAGATTTACTTTGCCTTAATTGACTAGTTCATGGCTGCCTTGTCTTATTTTTGATGAGATGGTGGCCAGACCAGCGGTGATGTTAAAAGATGTTACTGTCAAAACGGTTTTTTCTTGTAGTCAACCTCTACCACTCAAGAGATGATGAAACTGAGGCAAATCAGGTTTGTGTGATCATAGAATGAGAGCATTTCATCCATGACTGAGTCAATGTAAGTACAACTGTCTACAAACAATTGACAGAACAGCAACAACAAACGGACCGTGATCAAAGATTTCGTAGAAGTGCACACAGACACAGACCACACATGTATACAACCTCTGGTACTCGAGACATTATTCAAACTACGAAGTTTCTTCATCAGATGAAGTCTCTGCTGTTTTCAGTGATCACAGAAATAGAGGATTCGATCAATGACTGTGGCATTAACAATTCAAACAAAGCAAAAATATCGACTTTCCCACCTTTTTGATACAGTTCACACATAGGAAACAGAATACTGGACATTAATATGTTATATACAGTAGTCTGGGAGACCGCTTACCCTCCAGAGTCGACTTACAATCGCACGAGCTCCCTCCAAAAAAACAAACACACACACACACACAAATACAAAGCAACAGGATCTATTATCTTTTCTCAACTTACCAGTGTACTTGCTTTGTTTTTAATGGTGTGCGCCATGAACTTTGTCTAACTTCCTTTACGCAAGAGCAATTTATCGAGTGACCTCAGAGTTGACCTCTTAGGTGACCCCACACAGTGTACTCTAGCCATACTTTCACCTTTGACTTACGAAGATCTCCAATGCATCTTCATACGGGCTGTAAGGTCACATTTGATTCGAGAAGTTTCAGGAATTTATCCATTGATTCTTTTCATATAATTCCTCGTGCCACCTCACACACACACAAAAAACTGATGGAAAATAAATAGTGTGATCCACGGGACGATTATGATTCCCCCGGCAAATCACACTTAACTGTCTGTACAGTCCGTCGATCGGGTAGTCCGGTACAAGTAGTCGGGTGAGTCGGTACCCACTTGGGCTGCCGGTACAGATATTCTGAGTTTTGAAAATTTGCGGTCTAAATAACAGACATAAATGCGTCCTGTATTCAAAAGACCGGTAAGAGAAAGAAGAACAAAAACACAAAAAAGAAAAACATGGCATAAGCACGTTCTCCGTATGTAAATAAGACTGACTCCATTTATTCCCCAAGTATTTTTTCCAGAACCAGCAGAGTTCGTCCTTGTAGCTGATTGGATAATAACATTTGCATGTTCTGATCTTGCAATCTATTTCCATTCTGGTAATTAAGGAGAATGGTGATGTGAGCGACTGCTCGTCTATGTGGAAGACGACTCATGCTTCACTGAGTAATTACTTTGTCCTGCCTCGCCTCGTCTTTGAAGAGAAGATGGCCGTACCAGCGGCGATCATAATATTGAATTCCTTTAACAAGGTACTTGTCTGCAAACTCCAACATATGGCATTGAAACTACGGTTAATTTAGTTGTGTGGGACAAATCACACTCAACTGTCTGGACAGTCCGTCGGACGGGTAGTCCGGTACAAGTAGTCGGGTGGGTCGGTATCCACTTGGGCTGCCGGTACAGATATTCTGAGTTTTGAAAATTTGCCGTGTGAATATAACCGACATAAACTGCGTCCTGTATTCAAAAGTGCCAATGTCCTTTAAACTGTCAGCTCTTTGCACTTTATTGACGGCAAGAAGAAGGTAGTTATTTCTTCATTTATGTTCGATACTATTTCCTCTTTTCTTCAAGTAATCGGCTTACAAGAAAGGCAAGAATTCCCACTTACACAGATTTATAAACAATAAAAGACAAAGGATAAAGATGTTAAAACACACACACACACACACACACACACACACACACACACACACACACACACACACATGCACACACACATGCACACACACGAAATAAAATACAAGCTTTGAAGGGTTGGACGGATTAGTGATCGTCCCAGTAGAAACCATTCTCCTAGTCATCAAGCTGTCAGATCATTTCCCATACTTAACACACCAAAACTTAACAAGTACCCAAGTCAATCATTGCTGCCGCTCAGTTATTTTCAAAAATTAATGTTATTGTTTCGATATTATGTGACATTGAGTTCTGAATCACTTCTAGCGGGTTGTGTTTGATTGCACTATTTTCTAGACATTTTATAGACAGGTGAACACAGTCCCCACACGATCATAAACAACAGACGGTTTTTATGTGTTTCGCTCCTTCTTTTATTTTGTTGGGTTTCTTTTATTCTATTCTCCACACACACACACACAAGCACGCAGAGAGCAAATCTCAGAGGTGAACTAGTATTTCAGCATGTGTTCTCACCAGAGCCAGGTTGACCACCATCAGAGACAGTTTGTAAAGGCTTCACTAGCACCGAGGGCTGATATATCAACACAATGACACACCTACTTCGGAAACCTTTCTTCACACACCCGGACAGTCTTCACAACACAAAAAAGGTGTTTTATTTCTACCTGTATTTCGTCTCAGCTGTTTTAGGTAAGTATTTTCAAGGCGGATTTACTTGTATAGTACAGGAAATATAGAAAAGGATTAATTAAAAACAACGGCATTATTTTACTATTTTGAAACAAATCACAAATGAACACTTTAAGTGAGGTGCTGTAAGCTCAGGTAACTTCTTCGATTTTTTGTGTTATTTCGATCTTTATATAACGGGTCGATCAGCACATCGAATACAACTTTAGCCGACGTGTAAATTATGTGTAGGACAGAAACATAGATGCACATCTAAAACATTTTTGATATTCATATAACTTTTTTCATATAATATCGATAACACCAACAAAATAGCTTCAATGATACGAAACTTCTATCGTAGAGGATAAAAACACAGGTAAACACCGCCTGAGCTTTTCAACTTTAAAATTATTCATGAAGGGCTTTGAAATCCCGCAATAAGGTTAGTATCTTTCTTTAAAGAAAATGAGCAGTCTACACAATTATTCCCAACATTATTTAACAAAATCTTCAAACAAAATGTTCTTGATGATTTCCTGCAAAATCATAATTTTTTGTTGTATTTAGTAAGCAATGACAATATCATGATCACATTTCACTATCAGATCAGGTGTAGTGACACACTCTGTAACACCTGTTTGTAGGGTCTGGTGTTGGGATTTTCCAACCAACTTTGAAGAGTAAGAGTTTGTCGTGATAGTTACGACAGTTTCTCGACAATAATAAAATAATTATTAAATAATAAATAACAAAATACCACGCGAAAGATGATGGACACATTTCTAGTTTTCAACAGATTTTATTTCGTTTTAGAAAGACGTTAGCAAGATATGTAATACTGACACTAGATTAAATAAGGTCCTTCGTGGAAAAATTGTTTATTTACTGTTGTAATGGTTTTAGTTTCTCACATTTTGTCTTTAACATTACTTATAACTAAAACCTAAAGAAGGACAACTTTGCTGAATGTGATAAACTTCGAAAGGAAAAATTTAGTACCTCTTAAAAAATAAAGATAAAAATAACTAGCTTTTGCTAAACCTCTCAATCTTCACTTTTGTCCTTCTGATTAGGTCCAGTGTCTCTACCTCTCTGCTTTTTAGTAGAGGAAGCGAAGAACTTCTAAAATTACAATAAAAGTGCAAATTTTAACAGTACTATCATCACGCATCAAAAATTGTCCTCTGTCCTTATTTACATGTCGACACTAGGATTGACCTCAATATATTGTGATGTCCATGCTTGGTATCATCACAATCTAAGAAATATGAACATTTGAATATCTGAACAATAGTTTAGATTCACAAATCTCAAACCATGCAACATCCTTACAACATCCTGATGCGTTTTACAGAAAATTACTTGAAGAAGTGTAGTCAGGATTGAAAACGGATTCTTGTCTCTTCTCCAGGCTTGTTCATTCTCAAGAAAGTACATTGTGAAACTGCTTGACTGGAAGTCTGTGATAAGGCTAAGGAGTTTTATTTTTTGTTTTATAGCTTCAGAAAATGTGGCGCTGAGAAAGCCGGCTCGTCACATCTCTACTTCAGTAAAATACCCATATGGGACAGCTGACAAGGCGGTGGATGGCAACACCGATGGTAACTTTTATCACCGCTCCTGTACCCACACTGATCAAATCTACAACACCTGGTGGAAGGTGGACCTGATGGGCTTCTACAACATCACCAGCGTACAGCTCTTCACGAGGACTGATGATTGCTGTGAGTGACCTACCTTAACGTAGTGATCAATGTTTTGACCTTTGCTTAGTCTCGAACTGGTGACGAAGTGGTCACTCCAGAGAGCGTTAACTGTAACCATGTTGGTTACAATCCAGTTGCAGATCTTCCAATCCCACTTTGTATTGACGGTTCACATGTGTGTGCTAAAAATAGAAACACTCAAAAGAGAAGGAAGACACACACTCACATGTTTAAAGTGCCCTGAACTGTGACCTAAGATATTTTTATCTTATACTACAAAGCTGCTAAATGATTTTTTTAAAAAGGGAATGTCATCATCATCATCATCATCATCATCGTTGGTATTGGAGATAACTCGTCATAATCATAATTATGGTCTAATAATCTGTGCTCCTAATTAACTTCTTACCAGCATCAAGATTACAAAACTTCGAAGTGCGTGTATCTGACCTTGACCCTACGACCTTTCCGTCCGTTGAAGGACAGCGGTGCATCTTCTTCAGTCAACAAGTGGATGTAACCGGAAGTTTGCTCAACTGCACTCGTCCAATCACAGGTCGCTACGTCAGTGTGTACAAAGCTGACGACGATATTCTCACCATCTGCGAGATGTTTGTCTTCGGGACGAAGCTTGACTTTTCTGGTAAAATTTAGCCTTATAGTACAGACTTGTGTTATCACGTGTTCACATTATAAGTCACGTGATTGCTCGTCTTCAATATCGCGGCGTGTGTGAATGAGTGACTGGGTATCCAGCTACAACACACTTGTACATCAAGTACACGTAATAATAAATAGGTCTGGGTGTTTCAGGTACGTACGAACTAGTGCATGACAACGCCCGCCTCAAATCATCCGTTGTGACGTCACTAACAACGCCCTCGCCCATTGGCTGCGCAGTGAAGTGTACTAGTGACGTCACGTGCCTAGCTTTCAACGTCATGGCGGCAGGAACAAGTTCACGCGGTGTTGCCTGCGAACTTCTGGGACTTGCAGAGTTTAGCCTGACACTTCAAGCCCACACCGGATGGAGAGCTTACAGGCGCGTGGTGAAGTGATGAAGGGAAGTAATGGAGAAACACAATCGTTAGGATATGGACCCTGACACACACTTCAGTAGTGTAGTGTACTGTAATGAACTTTCTTCCTGAGATTTCATTTTTCCTGAATGCCATATTTTGATAGACATTTAAATGTTTGATGTATTAATTAATGTTAGTTGATAAATAAGCACTAGTGAGGATCTCAAATTAGCTCTCACTCATGTCTTCTCTGTAGGTCTATTTTTAGTTATTCCTTTAACATAGGTGTTTGCATTCACTGAATGTGTTTACTGTGGTAATGCACTGAAGACGATCCAAGAATAAGCAGGAAGTGCTAAGTGACAGACTAGCTTACACACTGCTATGTCGAAGTCACTTGTTGGTGAACAGTGAACCAGGTATGCAAAGACCTTTATTCCAGCTTCCAGCTTGTAACACGTGGATCATAACCTTCGTGCTTGTGAATCCAACAGGCACTTGTTGGCATAAATATTGTCAGTTTATTCAATGGTAAATAGTCCTAGCATGGGTAGCGAACCAGCGAGTAAAATCAACACAGGACCTGTCTCCTTGTCAGGAGCTGATCACCCTTTCTCCTCTCTGCCAGAGCTACTCTGCTGACGGAAAATAAACTCAACCTGACCCTCACTTTTGAATGGCATTTAACTGACTTTCCACAGTTTCATCCTTTTTTAATCCAACTATCTGGCACTACGATCACCTTATGTCCAACATTAAGAGTATTGGTGTCAATCTACACTTATGCACACGAAATTCGCTTTTAAAAATCGTAAAAATTAGAGAAATTCAAGAGTTGTTGTGGTATGCATATACCATGATTATCGGTCGTTGTAACGAGTAACCTTTCCGATCTGAATTATATTTCATATATTTCAAAGAAATTGTGTTCAACAGAAAAAATATTTATCTAGTTAGCCTTTTTTTTTTCTTTTGACAGATGAATTGCGCGAGTCGCTACTGAGAGTGTTGTTACCAAGGCCCTCGGGAGAGACTGTGTTACAAAAGGTGTTCATTATTTGTTTACAATTTCTATAGGTAAACAATGGGAGATAACTGCGAATGAAAATGCAGTTACCTTTCTTAGAAATTTAGAATTTTCTAGATCTTACCTTTCGGAAATGGCGAGGTAGACATCAGGCATTTTGCGTCGCTTCTGAGCACAAAAGTCACTTTTTTAAGTATATGCAACACTGATTTGTGTGCTTCGATTGTACATGGATCATCACACTTGTATGTTTGCAAATAAAGTAGGTTTTATTATAATTTCTGATGATAGGACACAGTTTGGTGTGGCAGTATGCTCCAAAACAACTTTTATTATATACCATTTTATCTTTCTGTCTTTGTGGAAGATTCACTTTGCTTTTATTGACTGGTTTATGGCCTGTCTTGTCTTATTTTTGAAGAGAAGGTGGCCACACCAGCGGTGATGTTAAAAGTGAGAATATTTTCAACAAGATATTTGTATTCAATCTCTACCACTCAGGAGATAATGTTGAAACGAAGGTAAATCAGGTTTGTGTGATCACAGAATGAGAGCATTTCATCCATGACTGAGTCAATGTAAATAAAACTGTCAGTCTTCTTCATTAGCTGGCTATTGGTTGAAAACGATAATGAGAGATGGGCTGTGGCTACTTTTTATGAAACCTCCGATACCAAACATTTCTTCAGCGAAATGTTTCATCCCTGATCGGTTTACACCCAAGCCATGAACTTTTAATTACCTTTATAAACAGTTGAAAAATCGAAAAGGGGCAACATAAAAGTTCGGCTTTAATAACCTTTTCATGGAGCATTCTGATATCTTTGACACAGAGAGGAATGAATAATTGAACACATGGTGTGCAGCAGTCTAGAAAAACTGCATATACCGTCCACTTCAACTGGCGAACAACTTCAATAGCGCACGCTCGCACACACACACACACACACACGAAAAATTTTACTGACTTTTATACCCACAATGTAATTTTATGATCTACCTTCTTTAACACAAGCCATCTAAACAAACCCAGACATTAAATGTCGACAGCATGTTTCAGAGTTTGCTGCCAATACCAAATTTTAACTAATATTAATTTCAAGCAAAACATTCTATTTTTCGAGGTGTCAGATATTTTGCTATCAGTCAGAGCATTGAAAACTATTTGATTGTAGGGGTTTGAAAGACATACAAAGGCAAAAGTAATGTTAGTAACATTAGATGGAGTGTTATCAGGACCGATTCACAACTACTTTCAACTTATTATCTTCTC
>SRHC01002969.1:119293-155870 GCA_004794325.1 Pomacea maculata | reverse complement strand
TATTGAAGAGCGTGGAAAAAAAGCGTCCGCACAGCTCGTGAACACAGTTCACCCCCCCAGGAAATAAAAGAGTAAAGGAGAAAGTCACTGAAAAGTACTTTTTTTCCCCAAATGGCTTGAAAGTCAGCTTTCTGGAGGCCTATGACATTAGCATAACTGAGGCTCCAACTTCTTGATTAGAAGCCTCACAAAAGTTTATGACACTTTTGGATTCTGTCTTGCTTTAGAATCTTACCTTTAAGTAGGCCTCAAGTTGTATTAGGTGATTGACAGCTCTTAGTAATCCCATGTTTGGGGTTCCTCAAGAGCCAATATCAGGCCTATGGTTAAATCTTATGACATTTCATCAGTCCAACTCAACTCTACATCTCTGTCTTACTTCAGATGGTGAGCACTGCTTTTCAGAATGCATGCATCTTAAAAGACTTGAATGGTTGTAAACAAACTAAAACTTGATGATGATAAAACAGACACTCCATGAAATCAAGGCAACCAGATTCAAAATAAAATCAGGCAGAAATAAGAAAGTTTTGAAAAGTGGTAGAATGGTAAAAGTAGAGATCACATACTGTTGAAAGAGTGTAAAACTACTTATACAATAATAGACAAAGGAGTCTGAATGGAAATTAGCTGCCTCTTAAACTTGCAAGGTTCAAACAGTATTAAGGTTCATGTTGACAAAGACTACCAAAAACGAGGATAATACTTTACAAATCCCAGACTAAAGAGGCACATTTTAAACTGATATCACAACACACACACACATATATTACAATTTGTGATAAGAGACAAAACTGCTTGAAACAGTCAAAGGTATTCGCCATAAACAAAACAATGAACATTTGTAGGTGTTTGAAGTCATGATAACTGAAAAGAAAGTAGAATAATCAGTTACCTATTTAGGTCTTCTCTCAATAAAGCCTGGATAGGGAGGAAATGGGGCAACTGATTATTCTTTCTTTTCAATTACTGTGACTTTTACTGTTTTTGGTGCATTTTGGAAAGGTGGTTCTATTTTAATGGTTTACATGTTTAATAAAATAGTTTCAATATTGTCATTCAAACACGCATGAAAGCTAATAAAATTATGCAGTTGTGGGGGAAAAGTCATTTACAGTTTTATTAAAGATAAAAGACAATTTTCTCTTATACTTACATTGTCACGGTTCTTGTTGAAGCGATTATTACTCTTGGCAAAGGTTCCATCGCCAGTACTGGCAGGGGGATATGTGTACGGAGCTGATTCAGTCCTGAAATGATGATTAAAACAGGTAAAACTATGTTAGAAACAACTTTTTCATAACATTAAAATACATAAATTAATTCAAATAAAAATAAAAGAAAGAACAATGTGCATGTTAAATTAATAAAACACAGCACACAATAGCTGCAGTTTAAGGTATCCAACACTAATGTAGGTCAGTCTGTATGGGTATTTTTTTTCTAAGTCATTGTTAATTTAAAGAACAAGGCAAGTCTCTGCATATAACATCTGTTTACAGGGGTCGCTGCTTTGCCGTGATACAGCCTAAGTTGCTTACTCGGCAAAAAACACTAATTTCCACCTACCTCTTTAGCCTAAACTTTGTGTTGGAGCAAATTGTTCCCAACCTACCTCTTCTCTACTTTTTTTCTGACAAATTTGGCATAAATAAGTTTTTATATACAATTTCTGAAAATGACTCTTTCTTTCATAAAAATCTACAACTGGCAGAAAATCACAAAGAATTTGGAAGGCCTTTCATAGATCAAAGGGATGTTGGTGAACCTAAATTCAAATGATGCCTATGGGTAAAAACAAAACCATTGAGAGGAATTTTCATAACCTTCTTCCATACCCTGCATAACACCAATTAACTGATCCAATAAATCTAAAGTTTGAAACATAAAGAAAATATTATGACAAGGCATCATATGACATGACTTGGAAAGGTTCTTATGTCATCGGGATATAAGGCTTAACTTCTCAACTAAAAGTATCGACATGGAAACTTACGGTTTAGGTTCAGGTTCTCTTGCAGAATCTGAAATATAAAATGTCAATAATTTTTTAGGAAACAAACAGAAGAAAACCCCAAAACACTGACCGAAAGCACACAAAGGAAAAAGTTTTAAAAACATCTACAGAAACACACCTAGCTGTTGTGAATTTGAAGCTGCTGAAAATATTTTTAATAGTCTTTTTTAATATATATTTTTAATAGTCTTTACATTTGATAAGATCCTGCTCCTTAACAACATATTCTTTAATCCATTTCCTACCACTTCATTTGAAGCTGCAAAAAGGTTGAAAGGCAGATTAGTTTTGAAATATATCTGTGGAGGTACTTAATGTTAGTGAATTTTGTCCTTGCTAATTTAAGTCTATATTCTAAATGGAGTGTCTGTCTAGAGGGCTGGAGAAACAGTATTCTCTTGTGCATAGAGCTCACATAGTGAGAACACCTAGTCTCTTGTTTTCATGTATGCTTCTAGCGTGCATTATGAGAATCACCTAAGAAAAATAAAATTTTGATTTCTATGTTCATTCATTTACAAGTCGTATTTGCAATAGCATAAAAAAAGAGAACTATAATTACTTTCAAAGACAAAAATTCTTGGAAAGCTATAAGTTAGCAGCTGCATTGAAGCTGGAAAGATTTTTCTGATTGTGCCTGCTGCTTTCCATGTGACTAAGCCCCAGAGTCTACACCCATATTTGAAATTTCCATCATTGCCACAAAAATCACATTTACATTTGGGTTTGTCATTCTTGAAGCCATGCCCAAAAGGTTTTATTTCTTTTCATCTGTAAGCCACAGGTTATTAAAGCTTTGTTGACATTGTAAGAGAATGATGATGCCAGTGCAAACCAGCAAGGTAAGCTCCAGCTCAAAGAGAAAAATGAACTAGAACATTCAATCTTCTTCAAATACTGACTTTTCCAGGTACCGGAAATCATTTTTCAAAATATGAAGATTAAAAGTTTTTCGTGACCCATACAGACTTTGGGATCACCTACTGAGTGGATTTTTTTCTCTTTTAGCTAATGCAGCTTTTGAAAAAAAAAATTACATTAATTCAAGGAAAAGTTTTTGGAGCCACAGCTGCTTTTAAATCTCAGAAAGAAAATAAAGATTCTTACATTTTTCTCCCTGGTCTCGTTTTCGATACCACAGGAAGTATACCAGGACAATAACAATGGCAAGCAGAATAAGGCCCCCGATAACACCACCAACAATAGCTCCAGTCACGCTTGCACTGGAAGCTGCAAATATGAACATTTATGTATGACAGTAAAAGCAGAGACAAAAATAGCACCAAATGGAAAAAGAACCCATATAAATGAAATGAAAACATAGGCTTTGTTTAAATGATTTTTTGCTCAAATTTTTATTAGCCTAAAAAAGTGTTTACTTATAATTTTGCCTAAAACTTTGGTCAGGACATACAAATGTATGAAGGTGGCTATGTTTCCATATCTTTTACAAAGATCTTTACTTTGAGGCTGTGTGTGAATAATAAAACAACATTAATATTAATGACATTTCAATTAACATGCTAAATCCTGATTGGTTTTGTTTGTAGGAAAGAATGTGTAGAAATGCAACATTAAGTACCATGGGATTTAATGAGGGGATGCCAAAAGTATATTCTATTATGCTGAGCATTCTTTGATGCTGAACACATGCATCTCT
Organism: Pomacea maculata; assembly: GCA_004794325.1. NCBI lineage: Eukaryota > Metazoa > Mollusca > Gastropoda > Architaenioglossa > Ampullariidae > Pomacea > Pomacea maculata. Next base: position 152,193 of record SRHC01002969.1, on the reverse strand, counting down.
GGTCTTACACAGTTTTTGTTTAAAAAGGCATTGGAACAATATTAACTAGACAAGCTCCCAACACGAGATTTGTTGTGGAGGTGATTGGTACCAGGTGATCATCTTCTACAGTTTTACTTCTCTGACATCAAGACTGTCATATACATTCTTCTGGCTCATGCATGCAAAAGACAAGGTACAATCATGGACATGTATAGGGGGATTGCTGTCTGCCGAGACCAACAATTAGCCTCTTGTGAAATTCTCCGCTGTTCATCTCGGCGAGCTTTAACAATGAATGTGACTAAGCCGGAAGATCTGTATACACCAGCCTTGTTTTAGCAGTTAATTGGAAAAAACTGTCTGCAAGCAGTCCAGTAATACAAGTTCGTGGTACTGCAAAACCTCCATGAGCTCATGAAGCAGCAGTAGCAGCATCGGTTGTAATCCATCCAGTAGAAGCTACAGGTTGTTGTAGTGAGAACACCCACTACTAAGGCTAAAATCAGTGCCGAAAATCCAGGATGAAGAGTTAATAATCTGCTCAACTGTGCTTCTACTTGGTCTGAAATCAGCCTGTTCTTCTGCTGGCAGTTCTTTTGTGGTGGTGCTTGCTGATGCAATTATATACTACTTTTAGCATGACCTTGCATGGATGGATGATTAGGCTTATGGATCTGTAGTCATGGCACTGTTTGCCAAATACTTGTTATATACAGTCAAATTGACATATTGTTTGCTCTTATTTCCAATCAATAGAATATAGATACTTTTTCTGGTAACAATTTTAAACAGAGTTTTAAAATTTACTCACAACTGGATTAAAGGTTATAAGCTTTTAAAATTGCTTTGCTTGGATACCATTTTGGATCATTTCATTGTGGCTGATTGCATGATGTGCCAAAACTGTTTGTTCAGTCAAGGGCAAAACAAATGATATTAAAATAGTGATGTTACGTAAATCGTTAATTTCTAGCTGAGATTGGTCTTAAAATTACATTAAAGAAAATCAAAAGTTGCAAGGAAAAGCTTATATGGATTGAGATTTGTGATCCATTTCTCTTTAAAACCAAGTGAAAGATAAAGCTACACAAATTACTTTCATTTCAAAAATGTTCTTCAATCACAGCAGTATATGATAAATAGGTGCAAACCAAACTGTGCAAGTTTTCTGCAGCCATACATTGTGCAAGTGATTGAGTTAGTGTTGAAAGAAAGGTTTGGTGGTGGTAGGCAAATTGCACTAGAATACCAGCAATTACTTACCAAAAGAGATGAATGACATTTTTCTAGCAAGTAAATGTACTCGAGAAAAACAATATCGAAAAGATCAAAACATTTAAATTTATATTCAGAAAGAATTCATCCTTTAACTGGAAATGGTCATTGGGAGTGGGGTGGGGGAACACATGGATAGAGGAGTCCACTGAAGAGGCCTGCCACTCATGCCTTAGGAGCTATGTTTTATTATTATTGTTATTATCAAAGCAGATTTATATAGTGCAATTTTCAACTGCAGGGTCGACTCAATATGCTTTACAAAACAAGGTACAGATTAAAACAAAAACCACTTTCAAACAAAGACCAAACTTATTAACAAATATGCAGAGACATTGAAATTAACAAAAATACAAGATAGAAAAAGAAAAAGCTGCACACAAGCATGAACACAACATCTAAAGCAGGGGTGGGCAATTAATTTTTCCAAGAGGCCACATGAGAAATTGGGATGGTTTTAGAGGGCCGGACTAATATAATATAGTTAACTCAGTTTTACCCAATACTGTACATATAGTATATATACTGGCGGGCGGGCCAGCGGGCGGGCTGGTCAGAGACAGGAGGCGGGTCGGATGCGGCCCGCGGGCTGGCCTTTGCCCTGGTCTGATCTAAAGGATAACAGCATGAGAGTTGTGAAGAGGCAGAGTTTACAGCTGTGAGCTAAACCATTCAACGAATGTCAGCAGACACAGTCACAGTGAGCACAACTCAAGATGCCCAGAGCATGCATGAATGCATGTCCATAGGTCAATGAAAACAAGCAGACACATGACTACCCATGTCTTGCATGCACAGATTGCCAGAAGAGGCTTTGCCTCAATGCAAAAGCCATGCACAACAGTCCACAACGCGGTGTCCAGTCACTTAATCCCCAGACACTTCATCCCCGACACTTCAACCCCTAGACTTTTAATCCCCGACACTTCATCCCCGACACTTAATCCCCAGACACTTAATCCTTATAAATCAAGTGCAACCTATAATAGATTGTTGGAAGCAGTTAGAGAGCTAATGCCTAATGCAGCTCCAGAGACAATATATAGTAACAGACTTTGAGAAAGCTGCGATGACCGCTTTTAGTCATGTAAAGTAACGGGCTGTTACTTTCGCTGAAGTCAAGCGGTATTGTGCAAAGTCACTGAACTGGGGATGAGAAGTGACTAGAAGTGATGAAGACGACGAGTTACGTGGAATGGTCAGATGCCTCCCAGCACTTGCCTATGTACGTGAGGAAGACATTGTTGATTCCTTCGAATTGCTTGCAGAGTCAATGCCACAACATGATCGCATGCCGGAACTTCTATCCTACTTCAAGCATACGTAAATACTGTACATATTGTTAAAGAACATTAAATTTACTAGCTTATATAAACTTTAACTAATGTTGTAGATGTTCAAATGACGTTGAAGTTAAAAGCATGATTTGAATTTGAATTTCAATTAAATTTTTTGCTGACTTCATAATTTTTTTAGTTAAGGATTTAGTTTAGGGATTAAGTGTCTGGGGATTAAGTGCTTAGGGATTAAAAGTCTAGGGGATGAAGTGTCGGGGATGAAGTGTCTGGGGATTAAGTGACTGGGAACCCCACAACGCATCAGACATCAGTCCATGCTAATACACGATCCAGAATGTGTAAGTACTAGATTCTAATTTTGCTGTTCAAATATAAGCTGGCCGTTCATATACCGAACATGCTCACATACAATAAGATAATGATACATATATTAACATACATCAGGTTCCTTGAATTCTTAAAATGAGATGCAATGAGTGAACAGATTATAGTACAAATATCCAGTTTTAGACCTTTTTTTTACCCTTTCTTGCATAACTGAATTGTATTGCTGCAGACAAGTTATGTTTATGATCAAATCTTAGCAAATGACAGAATTAAGTGGACTGATATCGTAAACTATGTTCATAAATATTCAATTATGAAGAAGGAAAAAAAAACACTATAAAATTTTGTGTTAAATGCTATTGTTAACAAGTATATGTCTTAAAAAAATACCCAGGAAAACACTAGATAATCACCTTAAAACAATGCAAGGATGTATCTATTATTCTTCGATGAAATTAGAAATCTCAAGATCAGAAACAGCTACTAAATTTTATAAAAAAAATCATGCACTGGCAATACTGGATACTAGTCTACCTACTTGCAAGCTGGCAAAAACACACCCCCAAAACAATAAAAAGCGTTAATATAAGTGCTGTTCTATGACAGAATGCAGACAACATGAATGAACGACCATTAGATTAATAATTATAAAAGACTATGTAGTGGAGTACAGTAAAACCTCCCTATTAAGACTCATTAAAATCCACCAAAATCAGGTCATAACTAAGAAGGGTCTTTGAACGGACATCGATCAATACGCAGTAATTCCATGAACCACGACACCAAACACCCATAAATTGAAGTTCATGAAGTTAAATGTTTCAAATGAAGCTCTGTACGTATAGGAGTAGCTTTTATGCAGTAAGCCTGGGACAGTGCTGAGATTGCCTTATAAAGTAGCATAATGAAGGATATTCAATAATTTTTATTGTTAGACTAAGGAATGTAGCTGCAGATATTGTTTAACAAATTATTTTTCTGCAGTTACTGTCTTTGGCATTGCTTACTGGTTTGTTTCCTGGTGGTAATTTAGAATTTTCTAGAATTAGTCATTACCTTTTGAAAAATGTGAGATCAGAGGTGTTACACTGATATTCAGCGATGAAGGCAATTATTTATTGATGCTCTGATGATAGAGCAGATCCACTTGTTTCACAGATATCTGATAAGGATCACGCTCTGATTTCTGTCATGATATAACAAATTTGATAGCTGTTGTCATGAAAACATTTAAAAAATCCAATTTACTTACCTTACTCGATATCTAACTTTGACTGTTTTAATACCGCATAAGACCACTACATCCCAACACCTAGAGTTAAACAGACTGAGGCTGAGGCTAAATGATCAGAGAAGTGACACCAGTTTTATGTTAGCCAAACATGTGCAAAAAGATTTAATATGTCTCTCCCAACTAAATAATAAATGACAACAAATGCTTTCAAAAAAAAAAAAAGCATTTTTAAAGAGAAAATCACATTTGTTCTCTGAATATAGCCTAACAGCCTTTCCTTTTTTTTTCCCAGTAAGATAGTGGCTGAACTTGTTTGAACAACACATGGCTCTCTTTGTAATAGTCAAAAAACTTCTGAAAAAATAAGCGAAATAGAGCACAAACTGTTGGTTTAAGTCCTGTCGGGAAGTTAGTCATAACAAAGATGATGTTTATGTAGCAAAACAAGTCAGTGAAAACATTTTGGGTCATATGGAAGAGAGGGGTGGGTGGGTGTCACAATACAGAAGATCTTAATGAGGAGGTTTTACTATACAAGGAATTGCTCTTACATTTTTTAACAATTTGAAACATAATCACTTTTTTGAAAATCAATCTGTCATCCATGCAATTTTTTCTCATCTTGTAGAATCATGACTAAATCACATGAGTTCCCAGTCACAAACATAATATTTTATTTATAATTAAATAATTGTCTTTGGAATATATGTATTGGGTCAGAAAAGTAAGAAAGCTCATTGAGTAAAGCATTTTGTAATGTCGTTTATTCTTTCGTCATTCATATATATATATGTTGGTTGGTTGTTCTCCCTCTTATGTTGTCCACATCTCATTCTTAAGCATTAAAAGCATGCTCCTTATGAGTGTGAGTATGCACAATACAAATCTTGTATTTATTATTATTAAACCAGACCTGAAAGCTGATCTAACAACTTTTGAAGTTATACTTTATATCAGTGTAATGCTTCTTTCTAATAAATAACAACAATAAATGTGCGATTCATATAGTGCATACTCACACTTGTAAGACGTGCCCTTAGCTCTTGAACAAGAATGAGACTTGGATATATAACCTCCCCCCTCTCAATGAAAATTGTATCCCCAGTATGGCATTATGCATCCAAAATCATTAATGAAGGTGTAATTGCACCTACGCATTAAAAAAATTCATCACATATCATGCTTTCTTTTCCAAGTGACGTCTACTATATAGGCTAAAACCTTTCTTATTTTCATTCACAACTTAAATATTACCTATTTGATGACTAGCATGTTGTGAAGGCCTTTAGGTTCTTGTCAATATTTGTAAGCTACAAATTACTTAGGGCACACATTAAGGTCAAATATGTCCATGCTTAGCAAAATTTTATATGACAAAAATTTAAAACTATGTTAGTAGGCACATAAATAAGAATGTGACATTTTGCACGGTAACATTATGTCATTAACTGATCAACAGTACACTCAGAACTTAACTGTGAGGAAAGGACAGCTTAGAGAATTTCATTTTGTTGGTCATATGTTACCCATTAAACTCCAACTACAAAATTTCCTTTGCATCTATAAAAGTTCCATAAAACAGAAATGAGAAAAAAATTAAAGATGGTATATAATTAGTTAAGACTAGTTAATTATCATTCTCTACCTATCTGTTATTAATTAGTTATTCAACAAAACAATTATTTGATGAGCTGCTTCAAAACATTTCCAAAATTTACTAGTGTTTCTGCTTGTTTAGGGGTTGAAAATGTCACGTTCAGTTATGTTTTTATTTTTCTGTTCTACATTTTAGACAAGTTACATAATAAAACCAACAGTATCATATAAAAATTCCTAACTGAAAATTCTTTGAATGATATATCCATCCTTCCCTTGTACATGGCAATGGATATCCATAATCACATATGATTTGTGCATTATGGATGACATGCTTTCCTTTAAAACACTAGCTCTTGCGCTTATCACAGCATTTATCATCACAAATTAAGATTTGGGTCGCTACCTCAACACTTTAATTCCACTTGCAAAGTGTCAAGATTTCCCACTTTTTTTCAACTCTACTGATGGGAAACCTTTACTTAAAATTCACTCACCTCAGAACAGCATTTCCTACTCCACATATAATTAATAAGAACCATTTACACGATTACCATCAAGCCTTCAATGTTCCACCAGCAGCTGACAAACAGCTGATATCTTCACATTTTGGACTAAATAATGCCAGTGTTTAAGTGCAGGGAGCTTCTGTTGCCTTAAGTTATCAAACTAACTGTTAACTAATTCAGAGCTTGTTAAAGGGATGCACTACAGAATGAAACAACAAGAGATGAGCCTTACCTGCTACCTCTGAAATGGAAATGACAAATGGTGAGTAATGTTGAGGAAAATACTAACAAGGAATGCAAAGCTTCAAGCATGATAACTGATGATTCAAACACTACAACAATCAGATGAAAATATATATATTATTTACCTATAAATATTTTACATTCTCATTTCTCAAAAAATATTGCAAAATGTAAGATTACAATGAATTGTCAGGCAGCAGTTTTTAAGACAGAAACTGTAATTCTAAGATATTGTTCCACTATTCTGATCCACAGGTCATAAAGAACAAAAACTGAAAATTACCCTTCTTACCGAACAACCTATGCACAATTAAATTAAATATGCTATTTTGATGTCAAATATATATATATAAGGTAAACATACAACAGGATTCTTTCTATTATTTAAGATTTTAGAAACATGCTACTTCATTAACCCTTCCTTTAAAGCTTTGAGAACATCACCATAATACAAAATTATTTATATTTCTTCTGTTTCCCCCACAATATTACAAAATAAATAATGATTTAGAAAACTGAGTATTCATATTATGCAAGATATAACAGGCCACATCAGCATAAATATAAATTTAAAAATAATGCACTTATCACTAAAACAAGCTTCTTTTATTTTGGAATAAATGTCCTTCATTTTTGTCATCTGCTTATAATTTTAAAACACTTGATCACTTTAAACTACACACATACATTTTAGTTTCAGACATAGTTTCATAAAAATTAATGAATGAGTGAAAACTTCCTCACACAGTTAAAATGCCCTTTACATTTGTGGCTTTGTCAATTTAAAAAAATTTTTTTTACTAGTGAACCTGTGTCCCTGCAGAATATAGTATGTGAATGGCTGCTGCTGCTCAGCAACTATGAATATGGGGGTTAATGCATCTTCATACGAAGCAAATAGTGATTTCAGTTTAGTAAATATAATGCAGCACTTAATGGATTATCAGTAAGGTCATTTAAAAAACTTTGACAAAAATATTTTAAACACCATTTTTTAGAAGTTTAGCAGGTATTTTCATTAAGCCTCTGCCTCTTTTTCACTTTTTGATCAGTTCTGGATAAACCATTCTTCAATCACAGATTACCTAAAGACTGCCATGACATGAATTTGATGTCCAATTTTAAAATAATTAAATTATATTAAGATATCAGTGAAGAAATTAATGCTGGAAAATTCCTGACTATTTGATTCATAGACTTTACAGAACAAATTAATATAAACATAGTTTTCCTATAAGTAACTGATAAATTGCCAGCCTTGCTTTAGTTCTTATCACTCTAACAACTACCATGGCTTATATGTTATTTGATTTGCAAACTATAAAAATATTGCAGCAAAGCAGAACAACTTACTGCCAGTTGATGGAGCTTGGGTTGGTGCAATTCCTGAAATAATAAAAATAGAAACATCTAAAATACTTACAAGTAGCAGTTTACAGTGAACACTAAATAAAAAACAGAAAATTTTAAATGTACTTCATTTAAAAAAAACAACACTTTTATGTCAAGCTACCAAGTGCCTAGAATTTTTGTACAAGAAAAGAAAGAATCAACAAAAATACAGAACAATTCATTCATTAATAGCTACTAGCTCGTGTTAACAGGTATAACCCGGGTTGATTTTACTGCAACATTTTTTTCAACTGTGTTTCTTGTAATCAGCTTTTGATTTACTATTCATGCTTAAGTCCAGCTTAAACATGGAATAATCATGGTCCCTTTCAGATATGATCCACAATCCCCCCTTCACCCCCAGAAAAAAATTTATGGAAGTATTTTGCTATAAAGGAGGATTCCCATGTTGAGCTTTTAAATGACAACTCTGCATACAAACTTTGTACAGGAGTGGTGCAAAAGGCACCTGGGTAAATGAAGAGCCTGTGATGATGAATATGGTTAAGAATTTTAAGATAAGCAGAGCCATAGCTATAGTCTAGTGGACCAGGCCATGATAAAGTAAAAACATGAAGTTCACCCCTCACCTGACATGGCCAACTACCTGAAGAAAGTTGATGGTGTTTTGACATAAGCATCATAGAGACTTGATATGGGGAAGGAAGGTTGGTTGTGTTTTATGCCTCTGGACCAGAGTGTCCCAGTGGAGTTGCCACAGGGACTGGAAATTGGCCATGAAGGTAGACTTGCAGTCAGATGATACTAGTGATTTCAACTGATCAGAAGATTGGAAAGCGGCCTTGGTGGCTTGGTCCCCTTTGACATTGCCAGTAATACCAGAATGGCCAGAGGCCCAGATGAAAACAATGTCCTTATTGTGATGATTGAGAGCTGCATGAATTTAGTGAAGATGAACTACAAGAGGGTGGCCAAAATGACTGGAGAGAAGAGCTTGGGGGGCAGATAGGGAATCTGAAATTATCAAAATGTTGTACTCCAAAGAGAGATGAACGTGCTGGAAGGCTAGTAAGATGGCATGAAGTTCTGCAGTGAAAATAGAGCACTCATTTGCCAGTTGGGTTGAAGCAGCCCATGTCGGTTGGCAGGATGGAAATGCTGCTGCAGTGACAGGGCCACCCTTTGGGACTTTGGAGACCTCTGTAAAGATATTCAGAATCCAGGATATTACCACATTAAAAACAGTTGTAAGGACGTAATTTTTTTTAAATCTGATGGTATCCTCCTTAAAAATGTAAAGACTGCTGCCAATTTGATGAACAAAGAAAACAAAGAATTTGCTGTAAAAAACTGCCAGCCGATGCTTTCGAGCTCAGGACAAACAATCAAACTGTACTACATTAAAACTTCCTTTACACCATAGACAAACTGGTCCTTGCGTGGTATAGGTGTGTCCTAACTTTAATCTAGTAACGACCACCTCCTCTTGCCTCACAGAATGGCATGAAGGTAAGCAGTTGGAAAGGGGAAGGATGGCATGTAGTTTATTTTGGCCCAGAGTGTCCCAGTAGCATTGCCGTAAGGATTAAACGTAGGCTGAGAAGAGAGGTTTACATTCTGATGATAAGAGCAAGTGTAATTAGCCAGGTGACTGACATGCAGCCTTGGCAGCCTGAACATTGCCTGAGATACCAGCATGGCCAGGAGCCTAAATAAAGACAATGTCTTTGTTATGATGTATGAGTGCAGCATGAATTTTATAAAACTGGATCACAAGGTGGTTAAAATCATTGGAAAGAAGAGCTTGGAGGGCAGAAATAATCTGAAACAATCAAAAAGTTGTGCTCCGAAGAGCAGTGAACATGTTGCAAGGCAAGCAAGATGGCATGAAGTTCCACAATGAAAATAGAACAGCCATCCGCCAATCGGGTTGAAGTAGCCCAATGTGGATGGCAGAACGGAACTGCTGCTGCAGCAACAGGGCTACCACTTGGGACTTTGGAGCCATCCGTAAAGATAGAACAGAATCCAGGATAGTCAGAAAGGAGTTCCTGAAAACGGAGAAAAATGAGGTCACTAATGTCCCCTTTTTTAAAAGATGTAAGATCAAGACAAATCTCTGGAACATGAAGGGGTATTAGAGGGAAAGGCTCTACCTGTTGAATATCTACTCTGGCAGCTTGTAGGTAAGGTGAAACATAGAGTTTTGTTCCTTGGTATGAATGGCAAACAAGGCAGCATGCTGAGGTCTGAAAACAACATGGTACGCAGGGTTTCCAGGGTGACCTTTTAAACAGCAGGCATAGGATAGCATAAGTTTCAGATGACAGAGAGAAAGTGGAGGCTCACCACCTTCTGCATAATAACTTTGTACAGGAGTTGTGCGGAAGGCATCAAAAAGGTGTGGAGCCCTTGATGGTGAAAAGGATCAAGAATTTTGAGGTGGACTCAAGCAGAGCCACAGTCTAGCTTGGAGCGGACCAGGGCACAATACAGTCGAAGCAGGACCATGCGGTCCGCCCCCCAGCTGACATGCCCAACTACTCCAAGAATGTCCAAAGCTTTCTGACAAGAAAGGCGTAGAGATTTGATACGAGAAAGAAAAGACAGGTTACAGTCAAAGATGACTCCAAGAAATTTTACTTCCTGAACCACAATGAGTACCATGCCATTAACAGTCTTTTGCTATCTAACACTTAGTGATGCTGTCTCACATATTGATTCCAATTTTTGTGAGCTTCTACTGAAGTAGCAGAATTAGTAGGACAGACTCACATCTTTCTTAGCCCTCAGTTGCAGGGTGATGGGATGATCATCAACATATAATTCTTTCATTAAAGAAATTATTTCAAAAGTTTATAGGGGAGTATAACCTATTCTTATGGCCCTATGCTTTACTGGGGTTGAATGGGAATAAGAAAAAGAGTAACCTATTCATGAAATCTCGAGATACATCATTGAGTGCACCAGAATTTGAGTAGCTGCTCATGTTCTGTTCCTCTGTACGCTAGGATTATTTTATGAATTACCTCTGTAGTCACATGGATTAAAGATGTTAGATTTTTGTGGTTAGGTGGTTTCTTATTTTCCGTCAAAGATTTATGGGAAAAGCAGCAGCTGTCTGGCCTTTTAGGGGGCTGACAATATGGTCTCTAGACACTGAATAGCACAAACTTGACTAGATAGCATTTATCATTCTATTGGTTAAGGATGTTATGCATAATTGTCTTCACACATTCTGTCTGTGACATTTGATTTGAGAAAGACAATCCAACCCCCACCCAACCTTTGTTATCTGTTAATGATGTAAAACTCTGTTTCCTTATATTCCAGACAAAGTACATAAATAACTAGCATTGCAAGTTCACTCAAATTTGTAAATGTTCACATCTAGTCATGATTACTACCTGATTATTACGAGATTTGCAGCAGAAATTAAAACTTCGGTTTATTTTCAAGACACATACCACATGACTGATGGTGATTTCAACAGCAGAATTCGGTTTACTAAGTCAGTGGTTCTCAAAGTATTTGGGACCGCGGACCACTTTACTTAAGTAAAAAATATGGCGGACCACCAAGGCCTAAAAATCACTCTGTACTATGAATTTCAAATTTAAATCGCCGCATTTGTTTCATTACAAATCAAAACTAAATGCACTTCTGTGACAGTAGTATAGTAATAAGTTGACATAAAACTACCTTGTTCTTTGTAATTAAAATGTTAATGCGAGGAATGCATCACTTTAAACATCACTTTACTGACATATATGACGACTGTCAGCCGCGGACCACCTGACTTATGCCCTTGGACCACTAGTGGTCCGCGGACGGACCACACGTTGAGAACCACTGCACTAAGTTACTTTGTTTTAGCTGCTACGACGGTCTAAGAATGTCCACGTGGTTTTTATTCTTTTGCACGTGTTATTTTGAGAAGAAATGAGCGTCTAACAGGCAGAATGAACACTGAATATTAACGTTAATGTCTTAGAAATAAAATATCCCAGAACTAGCTTTGAGTTACTGTCGACATTTGTTTAAGTCTGGAAGTCATGACAGTTGCATTGCGGGATACCCGAACACTTCCGAAGCGTGTTCGTGTGACCTATGACCCCGTCTAGGTCGGCATTAGTGAATTCTGATTGGCTATATGCAAAGTATGTTACGCATGTGTCCATATATGGAAATTTCCAACCCTTTGTGTCGTTTAGAACAGTGATTCTCAAGGTGTGGTCCGCGGACCACTAGTGGTCCGTGGGCATAAGTCAGGTGGTCTGCGACAGTCGTCATATGTCAGCAAAGTGATGTTTAAAGTGATGCATTCCTCGCATTAACATTTTAATTACAAAGAATGAGGTAGCTTTATGTCAACTTATTACTATACTACTGTCACAAAAGGACATTTAGTTTTGAATTGTAATGAAACAAATGCGGCAATTTAAATTTGAAATTCATAGTACAGAATGATTTTTAGGACTTGGTGGTCCGCCATATTTTATACTTAGGTAAAGTGGTCAGCGGTCTGAAATACTTTGAGAACCACTGGTCTAGAAAAAAGCTCGAATCATAGTGTGGGACCTTCTATCGGCCTTGACCCAGCCTTTGTTTGAAAGTTCACGCAGTGAGCCAGTTTCCCACATGGCGGAGTGTGCTGCTATGTCCCAAACATTCTCTATTCTCACTAATACTGCGATCGGGAAAAGTAAATAGGACAGAAGTATATGTCTTTATTGGCAAAATAGACATATTTCTAGACTGTTCGATGAAAAACCTCTTGGTGAGTGAATAGAACAGACTTTGAACTTTCACAATATGAAGTAATCTAAAAACGGCTAAAATGTAAAATTTTTGACAATTTTATGACCGGTGTTGGGCCTTAAGTGCAGCAACTGACTCACTTGTTATTCAGATTAGCACTAGGAAATATTAATGGAGGCCTAGATAAGTAGCTAATGTAATTATTGATCTACTACTTTATTATGTAAATATATGTACCAGCTTTTGACCATATCAATAACCTGTTTGTCATTAAACTAACCCATATTGTTATTTGAGGAGGCCCACTGGAAGGCTTGGAGTCAACTGTGATATAGTTATTAATTTGTAGTTCACATGTATTGCATGCTCTCACCTGATACATCAATATTTCCATATACATAACAGTTTATTTCTAATACACTATTTCAAAAACACTATAAACACAAAAAATTTCAAAAACACTATTTCCATATACCCTCTGGCCACAGATGGAAACAACTGGTCACTAGGAAGAGAGTGACACAACCCAGTTCACATCAGTGAGTGAAAGTCACAATGGTTGTAAAGACGCTTATTCTGCAGGAGCGACGCATTAGCAAAGATTTAGGTAAAACTGTGGGACAAGGTGATTACATTTTACAACTCTCAAAAAAATAATAATTTGGTTCAGATACTTACTTTAAACTAATGATTACCTACTTTAGTAATAACTTACCATCTTCGTTGACTGTTCCAAGAGTGAGAGTGGCTGAGTCTCTGTCACCATCGTTCTCCACTGTACACCTATATTGTCGTCCGGAGTCAGCAAGTGTAAGCAAGTGTGTTAAATAACAGACTTGACGATAGTAACATGTGCCTTGCACTAAGGTTGGGGTGTCCGTTCTGATATTACTGTCCTGTGTGTATGTGCGCCATCCGTACATTTCATCATTGTATTCCCACAACCACCGCACAGTGTCCTGTCATACAAAAAAATTTATTGACAAGGTATTAATACAGACGAAGTATTACTAAAGTACTATCCTCTACATATAAAAACTTTTGTGATTTAATAAGAGTACTGAAAGAGGATCTGAAAACTGTCACACTAAGAAGAACATATTACTGGTTAAAGTACAGTCCTGAACCAAACATAATTGTACTGTGAGTTTGAAATGTTTGGGCCATAAGTGCATCAAAACCTTTTGACCTTTTCACTTAGGTCATTGCAATTTCGCAGTCAGTAGTCTAGGAAGAGAAAAAAAAAAAAGCACGAATACTCATCAGCCAGTGAAAGTAATGCCAAAATATGTTAGCTAGAAAACATAACCAATCATGGTTTATATTGTTTTTGCTTTAATCAAATGCACTGTGTAATTTGTTCTCTGTGTGTTGCCAAGTGGTCCTTTTTGCTTAGTTGGCTGAAATTCTTCGAAAAACAACATATGGCTCTGTTGATAATATTTGACATTAATGCCTACTCTTTTTATCATAGATGGCTGATCTTTTGGGCCTGAATGGATTCAACTTTTAGCGTTGAGCCAATATGATAGATATGACTATACAGTTGGGTCAAACTGACAGGTGACGCACAGAACAATCATTCTCTTTCAATATGAACTTCATTTATTTTACGTGATGCAGAAAACCATAATATAAGGTTTGATCCTGATCAAAAGCAGTGTATTTTAAAATGTACTTAAATTACTTTTTAACTAGCAAATTTTGGAAAAAAGTTGCGATAGAGCATAATTTTTCAGCTGTAAGTTAAGGAGCTAGTTGTAATAGAGATGATGTTCATATAGCAAAATACACTCACGAAAATTCTGAGTTGTAACAAAGATGGGGGTCTTGAAAGTGGGAAGATTTTTACTGTACCAGTCTCTTATTTTTATGTCCCTATCATCCTTTACCAATATCATCATTCACCTGCCAACTGACGGAACCTTCCATATATGGCGTGAGCTTTAATATGTACAACTTAAAATACAAAGTGAAAGTGGCACAATCACAATTTTATATTTCTATATTATTAAAGAAACTATTTTATTCATTGTAAGATTTATAAAATACCTTTGTTTCTTGACTGTAAATGCCAATAATTGCATTACATATAAATTCCACAGAAGTGTTGGCTGCGTTCATTTCATTGTCAGGAGAAACTGACATAGTGATGTTGCCAGGTGGAACTGAAATAAAAAATAAATTTATCAAGAATTTTACTGATGATGTTTATTTCCACATTACTAAATGTTTTGTTTTTTCTTTGAAGAGATTGTTGACAATTATATTTTTCATACAACAACATTCACTTTTTAAAATCCTTCCTCTGTTGTATGGTTTAACTGATATAAAATTATTTTATAGATCATTCGATGTCTTCACTACTAATATTTTTTATAGCTGAATCCCCATTTTACATGCCAAACAGCAGGACCTGAACAAGATTAATATTTACTTTTTTAAAATTGTGGTACAATCTCCTTAGCAATATTTGATGGTGACAGTCAGCTTACAGTAAATTAAAATAATAATTACATGGAAGTTAAGCAGTCTGCTAATGACTGAAATTCTGAGATAGCAACTGTGAGAGTGTGGGTGAAGCATGTGCCTGACCAGCAAGATTTGGCCAAGGTTGCTACCCACATTTTAAGTGCATTCTGATATCATCTTTGCCTTTAGAGAGAACACTGATACTCATTTCTGATAACTATCAAATCTGAAATATAGTAAACAACTGCTCTAAGATGGAAGAAAATCAGCTTGCCTTTGACTGTCAGATTCTGAGAGTTATCTAGAGACGTTTGAACTGGTTTAGTACCAGTGCCACTATTATAGGTAATGGCACAGCGATATACACCAGCATCTTTGCAGTCCGGTTGTCTGAGAATCACCTGAATTGATTTCTGATTAGTACCACCTGAAACTGTTGCTGAATTAGCTGGAAGACCCCCTTCGGAAGGTGTAACCAATGTTGCCTGTGGAGAGCTGGAATCAGCGGTGGCTATGCTCTGTTCTTGGTAAGGAGGGGAATTTGTGAAGCGTAACATTGTCATAATATACACAGAATGGACAGTAGCTGTACTTGGAATGCCACAAGTAAGTGCAACGGTCTGATTAGCACCACTCAAGCGCAGAGTACTTGGAACCACCTGCATTTCAGCTAGTCCACCTGCAAAATAAGATGTCATAAATACACAGCTTGCCAACATTTTGTGCCTTAGTGTTTAGTGCTGTGATATACCCTGCATGTGAATAAATAGCCTGCTATGTCTTTGGTTTGTGTATATGCTCCTGTTTATGCTTTAGATTTTTTTGTACTAAGTACTAGTCAGGAATGCAGTTTAGGTGCATATGCAAGAGTATTAGGCTAGGATAAAAAGTGTTGAAGTCGAGATAAGCCACTCAGGGCTTCTGCTAAGGCTAAATTCTTTGGGGTCCCAGGGACCCCTTCTTCAGATTTTTAAGGGGTCCCTGTTCTTTGCCCAAATTTGAAGGGGACCCCATTGACGAAAATTGAAGGGGTCCTCCGAACTTTTAATGCGTACTGTACGCAATTTTTTGCGTAAGCAGAAGCCCTGCCACTGGTCAAGGGGAGTTCACTATAGTGCAAAAATTGGAAGCACCGGATGGCCTTGGCTGACAATAAGGATAATTCTGTTTTTAAGCTTAGTTTTAAAAGAAAAAGCCAAGTGAAGTGCCAAATTGGGTTTTAGAACTGTCAGTTCTAAAACCCAATCTGGCACTTCACTTGGCTTTTTCTTTTACTGTTACTGTGACTGAATTACTTTTTTTGCTCAAAACTTTAGCTTGTCAGGTCAGATGCTTGATAGCTATGGTAATAAGTTCACTAAGTGCTCCTTATGTTCTTTGCCTGGGTTGAAATCATTTTGTCCTACTATATAATAGAAATTTACCCTTTAAGCCCAACTACAATTCACTTGTTTTTTTCTTTAAGGACTGGAAATCAGAAAGACAAGGTCTCACTTAAGTTCTCACTTAATGACCATCTTGAAAACTGTTATTTTTTATTTAACTAAAATGACAAATGATGAAACCAACTTTGTCAACTGCTAACTGATCATATAATGTACACAGGGTTCCCAGGGATCAGGGATGCTTATGAAAGTAAGCACCTTTCATGCATTTGTAAGGACCTAAGTGACAGTCATCAATGCTTAAGTTTTTCTCATGTATGGTCGGAAAGAGGTATTATTTATGAATCCTTGGTCTTCTCTATGTATTCTGGTAATAAATAATCAAAGAGTTAATTTTGATACCTATCAGTCATATTTCGATAACTTAAAAGTCTCTTTAGTGTGCTGATAACATACACCGTTAATGTAAATGTTTCGAGTTTTCTAGAAATCTACGTAATAATAATTGCAAGGTTCTTGATTACAAAAGTAATCTGAAACACATCCTGTATCTTCAAGAAATACTTTCATGTGCTTCTTGTGTCTATCAGTAAGCATGTGCTTCTTCAAAACACTTTCGCCTATAGTACATGTAAATAAAAGTTTCGACAGGATACTTTTGGTCACAAAGGTTTACCAAACTTCTCAACAAAGAATTAAACACTTGGAGGCAACAAAGAGACAATTCACAGACGAGAAAGTGCAAATATAGTGGCAGAATTTGTCTCTCATCGACATGAAAGGAAATGTTAAATGTGGACTTAATGTATCAGTCTTGCCCCAGCGTTGGTGCCTTTAGTTGTATGTTTATTACCGAAATCAGTCCTTTTTTTCCTAGGTATTGTTTTGATAGATATCAACCCCCCCCCCCCAAGCCCTTCCATACACACACATATATATACTACCTTATTATCAGATTATTCTCATCTGTCCTGTAGAGTGATGAAAACTCAGTTTTGATAGACTGAATGGGACTCGCGGTGCCAATTATAATTATAACTGGTTTTCGCACTTCCGGGTATGCATAGTGAAAGCCATCTAAATATCTGTCGTGTGAAATTTCAATTTATACTTTGCCTGCCTAGTTGCTACATTTTTCTACGCTTCATGCACTCATTTATGTCATGTGGGTTTGTTTGTTTGTTTGTTTCAATATATTTTCTTCTTTCCCTGGTCTTCAATGTTCCATGACACCAATTTCAAAATCCTGTATCTTAAACACGGATGACGAAGATAGTTCATTTGGACCTAAGCAGCGTCAAATGTTTGACTTCAGAAACTTTTCAGAAGCAAACGAAACTCACCTTGAAAAACACAGGCAATAATGAAAGCTAGAACTCCAATTACTGCGACAGCCATAATGCTCTATGTTTTACAACAACATAAAACACCTCGGCGAAGTTTTGAAATGGCGGAACAGGTATTTCAGCGTCACACCTGGAATCCTTGCGCCAGTTCAAGGTAACAACATGTTTGCGAGGTACATGTGCTTTCGAAAACAATCAATTTTGTCACGAATCTCCAACATGTCTCTGACATTAGTGTGTCAAAACAGAAGAATATAGAGTATACTGAAATGTTAAAGACAACTTACGGATTGTCAACGTTGCTCTCTTCATAATTAATATGAAAGGAACGTATTTCTTAGCGCGTGGGTAGATTACGACGACTGTGTGAACAGTCCGAGCGAGTTGATACTCTTCAAAAGAGGTAGGAATGATGTATGCACATTTAAAAAATGCCGAGCGCAAGAACAGTTAAGCTTAGTTAAATACACCATGCGTTCGAAGTTAATCGTTTTTTTTTTCGAAGAAGTTGACCGTGAATTAAATGGTGGCTGAAGGTTACATGACGGTGCGCAGTCTCATTAATCTTTACTGTACATACAGTATATAACGGAGGCATATTATCAGTAAAGTCCTACGTTCATTACTCTAGTACTCTATAAAATGAGTTTTTCCACCTACCTCTTGGGAATAAAAATCTCATGGGTAGAGGCACTTTATTAAACTGTTCTTAACTAATTCAATTTTTTTTGCACTGTTGCTGTACCAGGGATAACATTAACCAAATTTTAAAAGGTATATGCATGTAGATTTTCAAATCGTCCTACCTGAAAAACTGAAATACGTGAAAAATTATTTTTGTGCATATTGATATCGCTCATTCAATGTATCAAAGCATCCCTGAAGTCTTTTATTTTTACATAATCGAAATACAACCCTGGCATCATTGGCATGAAACTAACAGACCGGTACAGCTGGAAACGTACCTGATTGTTGTATGTCTCAAGCCATCAACCCATGTTTTGCTGGACAATCACCGCGTTTAAAAAAAATGTTATCGGCATATTATAATTACAGAATATATTCTATAGTTATACAATTCATGTTAAAATTATATATATAATGAATTCTATACCTATACAATTCATGTTAATTATAATTTATAATGGAGTCTATATCTATCCAATTCATTCAATATTTGTCAAAATCATGCTATCATGTATCAGGCTGACTAAAAATCAGGTCTGGGGTGTTGGAGAGTCTCTTGTTGAGAACATCCTGATATCTAACATCGCCGCCTGCTATAGTCACCTCCTCGTCAAAGACAAGGCAAGGCTGGCCAGTCATTCACCAGGCAATTAAAATTATTTGTACACCACAACTGCCACTTTCTGACTCGTATCTTCATGCAGTCAGAAAGATGGCATATAACATCATTTTAGACCAAGTACACCCTCTCCATCCCAGATTTCAGCTGCTGCCCTCGGGCAGGCGCTACAGAGTGCCACGTGCACGGAGAGCTGTCTCCCAGAGGTCCTTCGATCGTGCCAACAGCATTCACCATCCTGAATAAAAGGTACAATGACTCGTAGGCTTATCATATAACTTTATTTCTGAGAAATTACATCATCTAGTTCAGGAAACGTTTTTCGCAGTGAAGCCATAAACATTCACGGTTCACTTTCATCACCCCCATATGTTTGAAAGATCAACAGCGCTTCAATGATCCTCGATAGGAGCTTATCGTTGAGGTATGGAATGAAGTTCATGTGTATGTGTGAGAGGGCATAGGTGTGCGTGCGTATTGTCGTTGTAGGAGTGTGAATGTTTATATATTTACATTATGTTATGTTCACATGTATAAATTATTTTGTGAGTAAACGAAAAATTTCTCTCCTGGGTTATGCCTGGAACAGGCAATAAAGATTGATTGATTAATGGCAAACATATTTCTTGTGCTGAAACTATATATGTAAGTGCGAAGTCAAATAGTTTTTGTTGTTATACTCTTACAGATAATCTGCTTTTATCATCAGATATTACAAAGTTACGTGTGCATTTAGCACACACCATCAGATTTTTATTTTAATTTTTTTGTTGTTGTTGTTGTTGCATGAAGTTTTTGCCCATGTGCCCTTAATTCTGCTTTATCCTACGATAAGAAAAAAATTATCTGGCTTCAAATCATGGGATGTTATGCGTGTACAATATACCAAAAAGAAGCGAATGATCCAAATACACATTGAATTTAATACACATTCATTAAAAATTTTTTAAAAATGTAACAACCTTTGTAAGAAATATGCATGGTTAAATTTTGAAGTCGATCGACGTGGGGAAGTCACTGCGCATGCACAAACAAAAATGTCAGCTTATTGTTAACACATATGCCAAAGGTGGGTAAAAGGGGAAGAATTATACATAATGCATGCATCTACGTACACACGTGTTTTCTGTGCACGCGTGTGCGGTTGAGATCTTTACATGGCTGGGGCAATGAACTCTTTTGCATAAGTGTGAAAGACGAGATCATGACCTTGGTGAGGTTGAGAAAATCGCAATTAGCAAACTGTAAGGTGGCTAAGTGTATAATAACTGTACGTACATACCATTCCCAAGCAGGATTAGGTGCTAAAAATTATAAGTACATGTACAGGGAAGTATTTAAGTTAATTGCATCAACTATATTGTTAAGGTTGTTTGAAAACGGTTTGTGCATAGGTCTGTAACTATGTGACTCAGTAATTAACATTTAAGTTATATATATATATCTTTCATCTACACCTTTGATACTCAAACTATTCTCCCTTTCCTATATGTCATGCATCTCTTTTATTCAAAAAGGGGTTCCAGGTACTCTAGTAGTTAAAACACTCGCTTGTCACCACTGCAGTGAGCGGCTCATGCTCATATTTCGTCTCGGGACACTCTGTATATGACATCTGTTCGTAGGGCTGGGCGTCGGGGGTTTTCTGTAGTTGAGAAAAAACTGAGTTTAATCATTCCCACATCAGTCGCCGAAGAAGAAAGACACTGTAGCGAATTTCTGTGTGAAAGAGACGGGGGATCGGAATGATTCCTTGCCTAGACATGGTATAGGACAAGTTTTCTTTATTGCTGTGGTTATCTTTATAACAGTGAAAGAATGATACGAAAACTTAATATGCTGGTTGAAAATCTTGTTTATCAGTATGGAAAGAAGTATTAGTTGTGTTCCTTGTTGTAGAAAACAGTAGTAGTTAAAATTCTATATGAATATTCAAGTAAGAATTTCAGGAATTACCTAGGGCGAAAGAAAGATGACTAGTATATCGTCGCCAGCCAGGTGTATCTGCCAAGTCAGCACCTACTGTTCTGGAATGTTGGAGTGTCAGCCCGGTGTGTCAGCCTAGTCAGCACCTGCTGTTTTGGGGTACAGACACTGCGTCGCCGTCAGCCTGGAATGTTGGCCCAGTCAGCCCCTGCAACCCCAGATTATCCTATTCAAGGGAGATTATTCAGGGGACGGTGTATGTGTATGTAAGCTTGATCGTACACGGACTTCATCGAAAGTGAGAATTTTGTCGTTCTGTTTGTATTGGGATAGGGTACTTTACAATGGACCAATTTGGGATATTTGGGCACCAGTCACGTTTACCATTTGAGAAAATGTATGGTTTGCAGAAATGAAGTCATTTTGAACTTGTGAAGTATCTTTTGTTTGTAGAGATTGGGTGACTGGAGGGTTGAGAGTTGCTTACGACAATGATGTGTTGTTTGTAGAAGCCTATGTCATTCAGGTGATTATCTGCTTTGTAGTCAGTTGATATATATATATAGTCATTAGAGTTAAATGAAATTTATTGTCCTCCCCTAAAATCAAACACAAGCTCCCGAATAAAAGAGAATTTCAAGCTCACTGTACGTGGTGGTAATTTGTTTTAAAAAGAACACGTGTGGGACTCAGTGCTTTGTCTGTGACTTGTGTCTCGTCCCCAACATGGTCTCTTGCTAATTCTGCTACATTTGGTCATAACATTATTACACATGTGAATACGACGACGCTGGCAGCATTCTTGTTTTACTAAACATACTACAGAGTGATTGGAGATTTGAGGGAAAAGCTCTATGGCAAATCTTTTGTGAGATGTCGGGTCTTGTTTCTTTTATTGCACAGTGCTTGTTTGCAGTCCCTCAGAGACATCTCTCACCTTCATCTGTAGTCTAGTGATGATGGTGCGTACGTTTACGAGGATGATGCTAACCGTGATGGTTATGATGAGAATCGTAAGAGAAAAGTGTGTGTGCGCGTGAAATCATTTATGTGTCAGTGACTGCGAGGATGAATGAACGACTGAAGCTGTGCGTAACTGAACATTTATATCAGCGTAAAATAAGTGAGCCTTTGGTGTTCCCGATCAGCAGATAGGGAAAAGGGGTAATCGCAATCGTATTTTGTATAGTCATGATCTGTCGTAAAACATAATCATAATCTGTCCTTATAAGGCACTGATGTTTACTGAAGTACATAATACGGCCATGAGTACTGAATACTGGTATACGGCCTACCAGGGCTGTGCTTAGAAGCAGGGAGAAGTACCTGCCTAGGCCCCGCGCTTTTGAGAACCGTGACGACCGTGCCGTCGAGACCCATACACATGCACATGCCCTATGCTCGGGCCCCGCGGGGACTAAGAACAGGCCTGCGGCCTACTGCCTCGAATGACGAGAAGGTCGAGTATGCGGCGAGAGATACAAAGAACGTCTGTTTATATGCGCATTTGCAGTGTTGGGTTTTCCACAGTCGACGTCTGCCACACAATTCGGACACACTGGTGAGTCACAGTTGGGTAGCTAGTAAAGCAGGAGTTGCTGGGCGAATATTGGCTGTGGATATTAAATGTCGTTTCAGCAACAAAAGGGCTATATCACGGTGAAAAATGAGACAAAGAAGAAACTGGAAAAGCATGAGATCGAGAATAGTAACTTCGACAAAACAACAACTTAATGTGAGAGATAGGTTTCACCGTGCACCTGTTTCAGTAGAACAAGTTCTTGATATGTGTTTCCGAAGGTCGTGGTGTTGTATGGCTACAAACGTTGATATCTACTTTACTCACTGCTTTACACTTTTTTCAGTAGCGTGGCTATTGGAGAGATATTTGCGCGAATCGTTATGCGGTCCTTGTACAGACAAGGTGAGGTTTCGGGGAAGAGACACGGTTGGTTGCACGACTAATTGCTGCGGGCTTTAATTTTTTTTAAAATTCTATTTGAGGGTTTATACCAGGAAAGAAAGAACCCGTGCAAGTGATTATGAACATGTACATCTTAGCCAGGGAATAATTTTGACAGAGCGGAGTAAGCGACGCACCCATGGTAACTAAATCAAATATGCATTTAGTGGAATTAAACGGACATATCTATATATAATGGACTGTCAAAATGAAATTGATAGAGAATTTAAAAGTAAATCAGAAAAGACATTTAGGAGAAACATGATGAGTTTCTCTGAAAGAATGTTGTGTGTGGTTGTGGCCGCTTTCAATGTTCTTAAAGAAGTATTTAATGCTGGCGCACTGAGTTAACTTTCTTGTATTCTTTGGGTCGTTGTATAGTTGGTGTAAATTTTCAAAATAAAGTTTAAACTTTTATTTCCACACACACACACAAAGCGTATTGCAAAAGAATAAACCCAGCAGTAAAAACCTGAAACTTTTGTTCAGCTACACACATATTATTTATTGTTATAATCATAGCAAAAGGATGTAGATGTAGAAGAGATAATGAAGAAATAATGTAATGTATATTGAAGAAATAAGCAACCATTTCATGAGGAAGGAAAGTAAAAAAGGAAAGCGTAGCTCGCTCAGTCTGTAGAAAAGTACAGACTCACACGTACACAATGCATAAGCACAAAAGAACTCTCTTTATCCTCCTCTTCATCAGCAGACTTATTATTTCTCTTGATTACATTTCTAGATTTTCCTAAAAAAAAAATCTATTTTTGCAAGCATTTTGGAATTTCTAAAATTGTTATGACTGTATTTCGAACTCTTCTATTATTCTGTGATTTGAAATTGCTAAATAGTTAGCAAAGTATTCATTTCCAAACGTTTTCCATTGGGCTAATACATGTAATTTCTGTTTAAGTTGACAACTAAGTGCACCTTGCTATACATATGATGAAAGTCTGTCGCTGATAAAAAAAGAATTAGGTCATCTCACGAAACACATTGCATTTCAAGATGAAGAAAGGAAGGTTGATATATTTTCGCTTGTCTTATATATATATATCAACTCACGAGGCATATAGCACAAAGAAATATTTAAATTCCATTTCGGTGTCAGGACATTGATGATCTCCTATAGTTTATCCCAATGTCGTTGTCGAATCATGCCTAAGACTCGTTTCTTTACTTCATGTAAAAATGAGTGGTTTTTGTTGTTTCTTTATATTATTATTATTATTATTATTATTATTATTATTATTATTATTATTATTTAAAACAGGACAATTAACCTAATACCATAAAAATCGAAACTACCCGCCAGGTGAAGAGAGTAAAAGTGTGCGTGCTCATGGATGCTAAATAATTATAATTATTGTATTCGCCTTTTTGCCTTCTGACAATCATTACAAACATGCAGTGAGAACTATTCAAATATTCTGTCAAACAAAAAAGAACAAGTATAAGAGAAATATACACTATATAGCAAAATGTAATGTTATTATTTTAAGATATTCAGTTATGCAAATAGCATCTTTAAAGGCTAGCATGCCTTTTCAGGACTTAACACTTTAAAGGAGCATGGATGTCAATAAGAAAGCGGGCTCTATAGAAATCGCAGCTTATTCTCCACCGGGAATAAACCCCACCCTGTAAATATGGTTTCATCTGTTTTTATGTGTTAATGTGTGTATTTGTGTGTATGTGGATACGAATTTAACGATATGTTATATACAAGTTAGCATGGCGAGTAAAGACATTGGTGCAGTTTCCTGGAATTCAAGTCGTCGAATAGGTGTCCATTGTAAAGTACAGGTTCTTATGGCCCAGTTTGTATCAACATCATCAGACATACAGAAGTAGCGAGGCAGAGAATCGTGTTGTCAGAAATGGTACCAGCGGTTGAGCTGTAGTCTGGAAATTAACATAAATTTGAATACACAAATCATCATAATAATTTTTTAAAATGAAATAGTACATCTCAAAATGATAATTGCTAAAAATCTTCCACTTTTAGACCAGAGGCTGTAGCTGCCTTAGAATTTGTGATGGAAAAAAACACAATGCAAAATTTTTATATCTTTGTGTCCGCAGAGTTTGTCAACTGTAGATGGATCACCAATAAAGAACTATAATTAGTTTAACAGATAATGAAACTGTTGATTTCATTAATTATAATTAAATACAATTAAAATCACAAATCATACACATTGCACACTTGTGATGTAGCCTGCTTTAAAATATTTAAAATATATCGACTGCTGCATGTCGATGGTTACCCTTGAACAACATGAAATTCCATTTCTCGAACAGCATGCCATTTTCATGACAAAACAAACTGCTTTTATGTGGTGTTTAACAATGTATAATTCCCTATTCATAATCAGCAACTACACGGGATTCTTTTAATACAAGTGGAGATCAGCATGAAGACATCACATAGAAAATTAAATATATGGAACTTTTCTACACGTAATCGATACATTGCCTTACTATCCCTCTACCTGTCTACCACTAAGGCTTACATGTTATTCGGGTTTGCAAACTGGTAGCAATTTTAGCCAATCAAAACCACTTACTCTCAGTTGGTGAAACTGGTGTTAGTGTATGGCCTGAAAAAACAAAAAAGAAAGCTATTTAAAATTGTCACGGTAGACACTAGGCAAAAAGAAAAACATCTCTTTAAAAATTCACTTACTATTCGAGTGTCATAACAGAGCAAATTATATGTACAACCAGGTAAATGATACATTATCTGCCTTACTTTTCTTACCATAACCAGTATGGCTTAGAAGTTAATTCTGTGAAATGGAAAAAAATCACCCATTCAGAACAACTTACTCTGAGTTGATGAAGTTTGGATTGGTGCATTGCCTAAAATCACAAAACAGAAAACTTTAAAAAATATTAACTTTTTACGCTAGTCATTAAACAGAAACAGAAAACCCTATTTCCCTCTTAAAAAAAAAACAACAACTGTTGTAAGCTATTGGTGTGTAGAGCTTTTGTATAACTAAAGTCAAATTCAACAGACTAATACTCAGTGCAGAACTTTCATTATTTAGTAACTATACTGTACTAGCCGAGGTACCCGACATTGCCTGGGTTGACAAGCTGTTGACGTTTCTTTTTCAGTTAGAATTTTACTACCACCACTTCATTCAAGTCCAGTTCATTCATGAAGTGATTTAAAAGGCTAAATGTAGAAAAAAAAACAATGGGGATTAAAAATAAATTGTACATTCAATATGCAAAACATACGACATTTATATTCAGATGTGCAGTATTAATTCAGTTAACGCGAGGATGCATTAGGAACAAGTTCAAAAGAAATGCCAGTGATCAGAGAAATATGTATCTTGGAAAACGTTTTGTATCTTCTTGAAAATACCTGTGGCAATGTAGAAAACCAGTTTTCAACATTCTTTTATGCAGAAAATGCATAGTTTGGTGGGAAGGTCTATATAAATCTAAGTTTCAAGATGCTCTGTATACCTTCTTTACAAACTCCAGAAAGTACAAAACTCTGCTGCACGTCTGGTGCTTAGAGCCAGGACACGGGACCAAGCCACCTCTCCTTCGTTTTCTACATTGGCTACCCATCCGTTCTGGCATCCAGTACAAACTGTCCGTGTTGTGTTTTAATTTCTTCGCTGGTACCTGGCCTGATTATTTATTTCTCTGAACTGCTCTTTCCCTATATCCCAGCCAGACAGCTATATACGCTCTTCATCTGAGGACCGTATGCTTACTTTCCCTGTCACCAGAGCAACCTCACTATGGTTACCGGAGACGCATGTTCCTTCGTAAGCGTGATTATGAGCTATATAAATAAGATATATATGTATATTTCCTGTTTCAAACACGACATATTGAACAGAAAAAAATAAGTCAGTATGGATATTAATATAACCAATGATTACGGGCATTTCTGTTAACTTACCATCTTCATTGACTATCCCAAGAGTGAGAGAGGCCGAGTCTTTGTCACCATCGTTCTCCACTGTACACTTGTATTCTCTCTCGGAGTCGGCAAGTGCAAGAACGAGTGTTAGATAGCACACCTGACGATAGTAACATGTGCCTGGCACTAGGGTAGGTGTGTCCATTCTGATGTCGCTGTCCTGTGTGTATGTTCTCCATCCATCAATCTTATCATTGTACTCCCACGTCCACTGCAGAGTTATAGAAATATTCTGAGTTATAAGAGCTGATAAAATAAAGGATGACTAACCTTCGCTATAACACTCAGTAGTACTGTTTTACTGAGAAAAATCCCGTTGTTAAAATAGAAGAAATTTAGAAGACCTAAATGACAATGATGCATGAGATCCCAGCACTTATGTCTTCAATGGCTCGTGTTGTCCCTCTTTTTTTATTTCCCTATCACCCTTTACCAATTTCATCATTCACCTGCCAATTCCCAGAACCTTTCAGACATGGTGCAAGCTTTAATACATATAAAATGTAAAATTGTGAGGACATTCTCGTTAACTATTAAAAATCTTATCATCAGTGACTCTCATAATTTTAAGTTTTAAGTTGTATTAAAGAAAATCCTGAAACCTAAAGAAAAAATAATGTTACCCTTTTTAGTGGATTTCAAATAAAAGTGTGTTAAAACATATTTTACTTATCTTATTTATAAGAATTACAAAATACCTTTACTCCTTGAATGTTAATGCCAATAATCGCATTACATAATAATTCCACAGTCGTGTTGGCAGCGTTGATTTCATTGTCAGGAGAAACTGACATAGTGATGTTGCTAGGTGGAACTGAAACAATGAAAAAATGAAGAATTCTACTGATGATGAAGTTTATTTGCAGAGCGTTTTCCCACTTTACTAAATTTTTTACAAGAGATTGTTAACAATTATGCTTTTGCTACAAAACCACTCATTAAAAAACCTTCCTCTTTTGTGTAGTATGTTTGATTGATTATTAAATTATTTTGTAGATCACTATATGTCTTCACTGTTAAGATTTTAAACTCGAAATAGCAGGATCTGGCCAAATTCTTACATCTATTTTTTTAAAGTGTGGTATAATATAATCAACAATATTTGATTGTGACAGTTTACATTCAGTAAATAATAATAATTAAAAAAATTAAAAAAATAATTATAAAAAGAAAATAAGTAGCCATGACTGTGAAATTCTGAGTCCAGTGTGATAGCAGCTGCTGTGAGTGTACAAGCATTTGCCTCACCAACAGGCAACAGGATTGGGTCAAGGCTGCTACCCACATTTCAAGTGTGTTCTGATATCATCTTTGCCTTTTAGAGAGATCACTGATATTTAGTGCTGAATTATTAAATCTCAAAGACAGTAAACAATTGCTGTAAGTATTCTTTACAGGAAGTAAAAGATGGAAGAAAATCAACTTACCTGTGACTGTAAGATTCTGAGAGTCATTTAGAGTCGTTTCAGCTCGTTGAGTAGAGTTGCCACCATTATAGGTAATGACACAGCGATATACACCAGCATCTTTGCAGTCCGGTTTCAAGAGAATCACCTGAATTGATTTCTGAGTAGTACCACCTGAAACTGTTGCTGAATTAGCTGGAAGACCACCTTCTGAAGCTGGAACTAATCTTGCCTGTGGAGAGAAGACATCAGCTAAAGCCAGGGTCTGTTCTTGGGAAGGTTGTGAACTTGTGTTGCGTGACATTGCCATAACATGCACAGACTGGACAGTAGCGGTACTTGGAATGCTACAAGTAAGTGTAACGGTCTGATTAGTACCGCTCAAGCGCAGAGTATTTGGAGCCACCTGCATTTCAGCAAGTCCACCTGCAAAACAAACAAAAAATGTCGCAAATACACAGCTTGCAAACATTTTGTGTCTTATACTTGGTGCTGTGACATATTCTGTGTTACGGATAAGGGTCCGAAATTACATCTCGCCGCCAGGGCACTTAGGGGTCGGCAAAGGTCGGCCCAGCCTTTATGTGCAGCAAACGTCGAGTTGCGTGTCAAGTTGCGGTTGCGCTAGCGGGTGATTCCACCCGTAAATGTAGAGGCGGGTGGCGGACCTCCCCTCCTGTAACTCGCGTGAGGCTCGCTATGGCTGCTGCATACTTTATGTTGTATGAAGCGGACAGAAATCTTCGCAGAAACAGAATATTTTGTGATTGAACTAATCCCATCGATTCATGGGATTATTTAGCCCTCTATCGACGATTAAGATTTCGACATAATGACATCCTGGAGATTGTCGATGACATACAAGCGCATTTATTGATTACAAATCGGGGGGCGCAGTGTCACACCTACATTGAAAGTGTGTCTTCCCCTTCATTTTTATGCAACGGGTGCCTTTCAGAATGTGTGTGTGGTATATGTGTGTGGTATAATGTGGGATAATAGTAATGTGTTTAAACGTCACTTAATCTACAGAGCATGGGCATGATTTCTCCCTTATATTTTTCTCAAGAGTTTACTATGTACTTGGATGTCAACACCAGCCTAGTTCTGTGGATACGATCATTCCTGAGGCACTGAGAGTGGGTCTCAGAGTTTCACCACGGGTACTGTAGGGTCCTGCTTATCTGAAAGGGTAAATCTATCAATGGATGGAACGATTTTGTTAGACGAGCAGATTCTCAACACATATACCCCTCAGAGATGCGTACCTTCCTGTTCTCTGTATACACAAATGAGATAACTATTAACAGTGCTGTTCTCAAACTTGTTAAGTATGCAGGTGACTTGGCTCTTGCCTCAAAGACGAGCGGTGCCTATCAACTCGGCAGCTTCAGTGTCAGCTGTAGGGTGCTGGAGACTGTTGACAGGTCTCTTGTTGACAGCATCCTGACATTTAACATCGCTGCCAGGTATGGTCACCTCCTCGTCAAAGAGAAGGCCTCTGAGATATTACTATGCGTGGCAGTTGTTGTTAACCACGGGCTCTGAATAGGTGAGAGCGTGGCAGACAGAGCAAGCAAGTGTTGTTTCTTTCTGATTTTTTTCCCTTTAAAGTAGAAAAGAATGAATCCATGTATATACTTGATTTCCCAGAAGTGTATAATGAGCGGCTGCCACGGAAGTTCAGAGTGTTGTAAGAAAATGGTGTAGTAGAAAGGACATCGAATTCATGAGATGGACACGACTGACATTTTCCAGATTCAGAGTGTGAGAAACAAAAGTATACATAACAACTGGAAAATAAAATAATACTACTACAGTGTGAACACTAGCGTATATGCACCACTTAAACAATAGATTAACAGATGCACATTCTAAGATCAAGGACATAATTAAAAAAAATTTAACTGCATACACATCCACTACAATATACAAAAATGCATACACTGGCAGTACTGCAAGTTTAATTATCATTCATCTCTTTCTCTATCTTTTTTTTCTTAGCTTCCAGCAGCCAGACTTCCAGTTCGAGTTTTTTCATTTGTAGTCCTATTTTTTGTTGGCGTAGTATACACTCTGCTGTTTGTTCTTTCAAATATTTGTTCGTGAGTTGTTGCTCTTCATCTCCTTTACTCACTCTTTCGGTTGTCCATGGACAGTGGTGTTGACGGGTAGAAGCTTGCCAATGATATGGAGGGACTTGAAAACTCTGGGGCAGAGCAAAAAAAATTATGTACTAAATGATGGTCGCAAGAGTGGCAATTAGATTTTTCAATATACATCAATAAGATTCTAAAGAAAAGTGATGTTATCCACAAACTGATTAAGTGTAACATGGCAGAAAATTATCAGTCTTGCAAGAATTGACTGCAAATATCATTTAGATGTGTATATATATATATGTGTGTGGATGCAATTATAGACTACAAATGTGTGACAAAGAAAATTGGATGTAACTATCAATTTTCCTGCAAATCATATAAGTTGACAAGAATAACAAAACATTCAACATTTTATTTAAAATGAAAATAACCATTTTCTTTGTTACAAGTCTTGACCAAACTGTTGTTTAAGCAGGGTGCAGATTCTGTTGTCAGGGGTCTCACACTTTGAATTATTTCCTCAGTCACTGCAAAATTCAAGCAATATTTTGAAAATTATTCACGTACTGCACCATTTGCCTGGTCTTTCCCTTGCACACTTTTATCTCTTCCTGTAGACTGTAAAATTATTCACATTTCATTTTGCTTTTGTTTTAAAATGTGTGACTATGACTGTTTGAGTGTAAAATAATTTTCACTATGTACATTTTAAGATATTGTCTATTATTTGTTGAGGTGGCAGCATTGCACACAAACTTCACAACACAGCATTCTGCACACAAACTTTACAGTATGAAACATGAATTCATTCAGCCTGCTTACCTCCTTCACTCCCTGAGACTGAATGCTGGGTTGCATCTAGTCCTGCCACAAATGAATCTGTAGCATACCCTGGAAAAAAACATGTTTTAAAAATTGTACTTAATTTGATCATTCATCAATAAGCATATAGCTGATGTACAGACAATAAATGAGAACAAAATAATGGTTGCATTTGAGGCAAAGTTAAACTAACCTATTTTCACTCTGTTGTGCTGTGTCACCACTTAGCAAGAACGTACAGCGTGTATGCTTAACAAATATGAGTGTGATTTAAACATCCAAAGCATAGCATATTTTTCACTGCTTCCCTCCCTACATCCAGTTGATTTGCAAACGTAATCATATTTTATTATAATATTATAAATTCATAAAAAATATAAATAAGTACCCAGTCCATAAGTAACCTATAAACATAACGACAATTATTCTGTCATTTACTTTCATATATACTTTTATAGCCAGTTAATGTGTCACATACCTGCAATACAATTGATCAGACTTGTGTTGTCGCCAAGGATCGTAATAGAAGTCGTTTCACCTCAGCTCTCAGACCCTACAGCAAGTTGGTCGGGTGAAGAAGAAATTTTATTGCTAGGCTAGTCAACAATGCCTATGATCTGTACCCTGCCTATTGTCCGGGTAGCAATTGCAGATGACTGCCCGCTAGCAGTCCGCACCGCGTGTACTCTTACCTTCCCTCGCTCGGGCGATAACATTCACTTCACGAAGGAGGGAAGATATATCGGCCAGTGTATGCTTATACATGTTCAAACATACATTTGTATGTAAAATCTCCAACGTGACCATGGTTTTGTTGAATGTGCATAGCAATAATGATTAAGGAAAAAGTAGTTTTATTTATATCAGCATTCTCAGGCAAGTGTAGATGCACTATTGTAATTGTTTCCATATCAGGTGACCATCAAACAACTGCCAAAGCGTTGCATACACTTACACATTTGTATAGTCTGTCAGCAGGCAGGCAAATGAAATCTTTTCCTTTCTGAGAACTAAAAATATCCTTTCATTGACAAACTCATGCCCATCTGCTAATGTAAATTGGGAAAAAGTTGTTAAACAGATTCTGAAGTGGTTATTTTATATGTTGGAGATAGGTTTTATGGTAGAGGATCATCAACACAGACTTGAATGAAAAGCACTGTTGTGCGAAGGTAATCTGATCCAATAGCAGTAAGCAGCTGAATGTGGGTTTAGGCAGCAGTGGAGGCAACTTGTCTGAAACACGCATTTTAAGGCGGTTTACTTGAACCTAAACATCGTCAAATTATTTAAAACAAAATAATACTCACTTTGAGAAACACAGGCAATGATGAAAGTTAGTATTCCAATCATACTGAGAGCCATGTTACCATACGCCTTACGACGACAAACTAAGGCGATTGAAATGGCGGAACAGATATTTTAGCTCACGCCTCTTACTTAAAATGAAATTTGTATAGTTTAACAGTACAAACAGTTGCTCACATAGTCATGCAAGCAAGGTTATGCTAAAGGTCGTGGCGCCTCACTCGATGGCTGAGGAACTTCTAGAAGAAGAAAAGGCCGACTTCAGAGAAGGCAGGAGCACAGTAAAACAAACCTATTGTTGAGAACAGGAAAGAAGTGTGTCTGAAAA
>SRHC01002969.1:101256-118575 GCA_004794325.1 Pomacea maculata | reverse complement strand
TCATATTCGAGTTGCTAGTTAAAAAACGTCGATTGATTGGAGTTGGTTATTGATATTTAATATAGTGTCACCAATAAAAGGCTATATCATGAGGAAAAATTAGGCAAAGAAGACACTTGAAAAGCTTGAGGACGAGAAAGATTCGTCAACTGATCTGTCAGAAACATTGTAAAAGGAGGAAAAAATTTCATTGTGCAACTGTTTTAGCAGAGGAAGCTCTCAACATGTGTTTGTGAATTGTTAACGAGGAGGGTTAATAGGGGACAGAGAGTAGCAATCATACTTCACATGATACACGGTTGTCACCCTTCTTATCTTGAAACATTTGTGAATAAACCAAAGGGTCCGTTGGCGAGGTGTTGCTGCGGCCCTATTTCTACTCAGCTGTAGCCAGCACGTCAGTCCATGATGGTTACGAAGGGGTGGGCTAGTCGTACAAGAACACAACAAAGATGGTAATTGCCACACAACTGTAGATTTTACTCAGTTCCACACGGCAGCTGGCCTGCCGTCTCTCCACTCTCACTTCCAAAATCAAAATGCCTGCTTCAACCCTACTCTACTTATTCTGTCCCCGTCGAACGTTCCAGAACCATCCACCTTCTTTCCCCATGGTCGCGTCACGACCTTTCCCAGCCCCCTGGGGCCAGTGGTCACCCCAACCCCGTCCTGTCTGCTCATTGTCTCCCCAAGTGGCATAGGCAACTTCGCAACTTCGGGTGTAGCAATAGACCCAGTAAGGAGCCGCGGGTGGACAGCTCTAGGCCGGCTATTACACACACAGCCGGCGTGAGAAGGGAACAGTCGTTGGCGCCGTTCGACCCCTACCCTCTACAAACAAAGACATAGCTCAGTAGTCAGTACACTACTAGAGTGCTACAGCATAGTATCCCATTTGAGGACATGAAGTAACATTGTCAAAATTTCTCGAATTACAATGTTTGTGTGTTCGCTGTGGGAGAGTTGACGCAGTTAAAAGTGTGTGACTCAAGGCATGCACATATCCAAAAGTACTTCCATTAAGATGTAAACTAACCTTAACGGTACTCGAGACAAACATATGCACTGTTACTCTCACCGTATTTTTCCTTTCGCGTTTCTATCTTTTCCTCTCTCTTCTCCCTATGTAATTGCACTCAGGTGTGTCTGCTGAGTCACTTTCTATGTCACGTCCTACACAGTACAGCGTGTACTATAGTCTACCTACCTACATAACTATACTGAGAGTTAGCTGCACGGTCTTGGCGTAGCCTTCAGGTGAAAGGGTGGTCGTACGTATTCATCCAATCGTATCTGAAGTGTGTAAATGTGTAAAACGGACACTTCTTTGCATCTTAAAGCTTGTCAAAAGTTTTCGGTAAAGCAGGTGTTTTTCCTTGTGAACTTTGCTTGGTTTACTAATTTAATTTCTTTTACGAGACGAATATGAACCAAACCCTAAAGGGGAGGAAAGAAATGAAATTTCAAAACACTTCATGAGTCATTATCGCTGTCAAGTCAATGACTTGCTGACACTCGAGCGTATCGCCGAACATGCAAGGAGAACAGGTTGTGAATGTACAGGTTGACATTAAGACCCGGCAACGCAAGGAAAGTATGCGATGTGCAGGACGCCATCTTGAGGTGATCCACCCGCTGTTGTTATTCGATCTTGTTTTCAGGCAGCAGACACACGATCTCCAACGCCCGAAAATCGCTTTAATGCACAGCGAGGTGTTCCTCGGGTATGCTCGCCATGGGTGGCTGCCTCGTGGATTTTGCAGTGCCTTAGGTTGGTCGCTACTTTATAGGGACTTTCACTATGTCAGGAGTTAGGAATCATTACACCTCCTTGGTGGTCCTCGAAGACAATTTATCAACTGAGCTCCCTTCACCTTCACAGCGCAGGACAATTGCACATTTTGTTTCTCAGATATCATTACAATCAGTCCTAAACAAGCTCTCTAGTTCATTTTTATCGGTTATTCACATAATAAATATACATTTGTGTGTGCGTGTGTATATTTGTGTATCTGTCTGTGCGTGCGTAAAAGGTATCATTTCTCTTTTCTTTCGGTCATGCACTACTTCACATTTTCAAAATACATTTTCTGTATGTAAGTAAATTCAATTGGTTGGTAGGTTGAGGATTAGATAGGCTTGCATCATTCTTGGGTGAACGAAGAAGTAGATAGATGGGTTTATTTGATAATATACATAATATTACATATGAACACCCCAAAACTCATACACATCTTGTTGAGGTGCTGTTATAAGTGGTAGCATGGATAATACCACAAATGCTACCTAACAATAAACAGGTAGGTTGGATCTATGGCAGACAATAATAAAACTATAAAAGCGGAATGTTTGTATGATAAAAGCAATTACAAAAACGACACCAATTGGCAGTTATCTTCTATTGACATAACATTCAGAAACAAAAATCACTTTTATGTGTTGCAGAAGTAATAAATGAACAGTACACACATTTTTATAGCAAGATTACACAGACGTAAGACAAAAGCTTCAAACGGTTGAGCTAGAACTACGAGTTTTTTTTCCCCTCGACCACCCGAATCTCCTCCCAACTCCCACCTTTTGTGTGCGTGTCATGGTGTCCGTACGCCACCCAAAGACTGTGTGAAGAAGTGTTCAAGCTTACGTTGTCTTTCCCCAATCTGTGTATTTAACATTACCGGATAAACCGGGGAAGGAAAAGAGAGACTACATCAGCACTGTATTTGAATCCACCACCTTTGGACTGGGGGTGGAGGTGAGGAACTGTACTTCATCGCGTTTGAGGCTCAAGGGAGAGAATTTGCTTGAAAAATGCCATGAACTCAGTTACGTCCCTTACTTTTTTGCTAAGTGGAACTCCCCGCCCCCCTCCCAAACAGTG
The DNA here is from genome assembly GCA_004794325.1 of Pomacea maculata. Lineage (NCBI taxonomy): Eukaryota > Metazoa > Mollusca > Gastropoda > Architaenioglossa > Ampullariidae > Pomacea > Pomacea maculata. The sequence continues at coordinate 115,694 of SRHC01002969.1, read as the reverse complement.
TATTTGATTTTCTTCCTAAATTTATACATGAATCGGTTGGATTTTCGGCACTAAGTGACGTGTTCTGAAGTTAAAAGTGAAAAATGCATGAAACTGTAGCAAACGTAATAACAGTTTTCTATTCATGCAGTACCACCACAACAGCCAACGCTAATGAAATAGATCTCTTGCTGATACATGTACTAGTGTTAAATCAGGCACACGAAGACGGAGATATCAGTCACGAAGTCACGTCACCATTACTTTAAATGTCTAACAAATTAAAGTTTTCTAACTAGAGGGAGTTTTCTCACACACACGCGAAAACCTTTTTCATGTTACATTTTACAAACAATCAACTGCTTAAAATATTTTCTGTGGTAAAATCTCAACACTAGCTAGCATTATGAATAATGAAATAAAGACTTAGATGTAATGCCTATATGTGAAGATGATGCAAAATTAAAAATCGAAATGTCTTTTATTGGTTCCGATGGTCAGCCTCATGAGTGTCCAATGGCAACATCTCCTGCGGCCCAATCAAAGTCGTCGTCGTATCAGATTCTCAGGACGTGGCTCGCGATGACGTCATGGGGGTGAACAGGTAGAGGAACAAGAACACGTGCACCTGCAGGTGTCTGCAAAAGATATATCGCAGGGACACGAAGGTTGGTCATAAAGTTTGTTGTGTTTGAGCAAACCAGCCAATGGAGTGAACATTATATTCAATGAACTTTAAACTAAAACAATGGCAGGCTGTTGACAGTGATGATACGATGGCAGAAAAGGAAAAATAATCTAATGACACATGGATAAGACAGAAAAACCTTAAAGCAGCGGAACAAAGGAATAAATCTCGAGCTTCTTGAAGTCTGTACGCACCAATGATCGCATTATTCTCGTAACCTGTGCATTGGAACAAGATGACCTGTGAAGTATGTATGTCATTAAGCGGTCTGCACCAATCGCGTTGATCAAGATCAGTCGTTTGCCTGCCTTCATGCTTTTACATAGGAAAAAAGAGAATTAAACGTTCGTGGCAATCAAACAAAGCAAACCAAGACAGATTTCTGTAAACCTGGTCTGTTGATTTCAGCTGACAATATCCTCTTCAGCTCACCACCAGGGCATGGGGAATGAGTAGATGGGGGTGCTGAAGCAGGTTTCATGCTATAAAAACGCTTAAAATAATCAAAGCACAGAATGTATGCATTAGTGAAACAATGCACACTAAAGGCATTTATAATAAGATAAAGTAAATGGTATTTGTAAAAGCTATTTCAAATAGACATGTTGGTCTTATGTAAATTCAAAACAACCCTCTGCTTTTACCGAGAAGTCACGTCCTTCTGTCCAAGTGCCGAAAATATGAAGACATGAGAAACAAAAAGATGACAAGTGAGAAATAAACAAAATCTTTTTCTATAGCGATAAATCTCAGACAACAGTCATATTGATTGATTACTGAATTAACGGATGAGTTTTGGAAGGTGAAATTTACAGGTACGGTTTATATTACCTATATCTACTGATATCTGCAAACACCGCAAATCATGGTTCATGAAGCTGAACAGCATCTAGGGCAATTTAAACATATCACTTATGAGGCAAAAAAAAACATTTATGCTTTACACAAAACATAAAACAAATGCATAAAAATGTATATGAACATGCAAACATATAAACATATATAAACATATAACATATATATATATAACACATCCAGCTAAATTTGTGTAAAATATGTGGTCATCTCAAGGGGTACCATGAACACACAAGTTAATTGATGAAAATATTATAGATAGTCTACTACATATCAGTTTTAATAATGATTTTTTTTCAGTCTTACAATGCATTCAGTTGATTCTGTGGTTTGAGCTAGGACATTGTACTTCACATAAGTGCAGTCTACAAAGACACGATAAAAGAAGATCTCTCTAGTAGGTCTGCTCGATAATGCTCTTAGTGTTGGTTTGTTGTAACCAAAACACGCTGCATGAGATGCTGACAACGACCTGCGATAACGTTTAACAACGCGCAACCGACTGGTGCTGAGCAAAATGGCGTCTTGTACCCATCGCAGATGCTACCGCAAAACCGGTGACGTCAAATGAAAACAACTCATTTACTTCTTAATTATTCAATGACAAATCTATTTATTTTAAAGACCAACCCGATTGGTCTGAGTTGTAGAAACAGATTCTGGTCGGCGCTGTGCCGTGGAGGTGTTTATGGGGTACAAGGGTAGATGAGTTGTCTAGGGGAGACAGCCCTAGTGGTTACGGCAGCCAAACGCGACCAGCCGACTGGCAGAGGTGTCAATAAGTCTAAGGAGAGACACCACAGGGGTCTCCTACACATAGTTCTAGAATGCAGCAAATTGACAAATGCCAGAAACTAGCAAATTGACACGAGAAGGTGGGATCAGGCACCTGTCCACCACACAGGTAGGGGTAGAGCCGTAGAGGATCAGTATAGGTGGCCTCCCTCTTGTTGGTGTTGGCTACTTTATGACTGGTGTGCGAGTGACCAATGGCATCTCTCATTGTATGTGTCTGTGTGAATGTGCAAAGAAAAATAGGGAAATCTTGCAAGACACTTCTCGGCATGACCTCAGCGTAAACGGAGCAACCGGTCAGCAGTGGAAACGACTTCAGCATCTCTAACGAGGAGGAGAGCGTCTACAGGTAATTGATAAAGTGTCTGCCATGATTTAACTGCCTACTATTCTTACTGTAAACACTGTGGGTTGTAAATTATTTGGTTATGCAAACTTCAAAAAACTTCAGCCTGGCAGAACAACTTACTCTCAGTTGATGAAGCTTGGGTTGGTGCATGGCCTGAAATAATAAAAAGAGAACTATTTAAAATTCTCAAAGTTCAAGCTAGTCATTAAAAAGAAACAGAAAACCCTTTCTCTTTTGAAAAAGCCTCCTCTTCTAATTCAAGTGCTGACCACAACATTTCATTTAAGTCGAGTTCATTCATAAATTGATTGACGTGCATGACCCAAAATACGGAAGTAGTGAAGACATGGGGGGATGGATAATGACATATAGTATTTCAAGAATGAAAATACAACTGAGTCTATGAGCGAAAGAGAAAAACATATTAAAGAAACTCTTACAATCATTAAATACACATTGGTTCACTGTTAACAAATCTTCAGCAGACAATTAATCGACAAAAGTTTCTTTCAATTTGATGTATATATTTCCTGCTATTTTAAAACTAGCATAGGGGTAAAAAAAGTAATAGTAAAGATCTTTAGCTGTCTTAAGGCCTCTTTAAAGATCTTTTTCTTTAGAAAAGATGGATAGCAATATATATATATACTGAATCTTTGAATACTCAATCACACACATATTTAAAAATACAAATTCACTTACAATTCACATCATCACAAATTGAAGATGTGCAACTTTTTGCTACAGGTAATAAATTGTCTGCCTTTAGTGCCTATTATTCTTATCATAACCACCGTGACTGCAAACTGTATACAAATTTCAGCCTGAAAAAACAACTTACTCTCTGTTGATGAAGGTTGGGTTGAAGCACTGACTGAAATAATAAAAAAAGAGAACTACACAAAATTCTCAGAGTTTACGACAGACATTAAAGAGAAACAGAAAACCCTCTCTCTGTGAAAAAAACCCACTCACAAGTGTTACTAGCTATGGGTGCCTGGAGCTTTTGTGTGATCAAAGTCAGAGTCAACAGGCAAATACTCTTGTCAAAACATTGAAGTAATACATAGTAACTGGGGTACTTGACATTGCCTGGGTTGACATCTTGTGTTGATTTTTCTGCAAAAACTTCCAGTTTCTTTATTTATCTCTATCGCTTTCTTTTTGAAAAGATTAGTTACAATCCAAGTGTCATCACAATGCAAATTACATATACACGTTTGCTACAGGTAGTTAATAAATTGTCTGCCTTGCTTTAATGCTCATAGCTGGATTGATCTCCTGTTTACAAGGCAATGCTTTACAACTAGTATGACTGTCAGATAGTAACAACAAAGACTTTTAGCAGTCTTTAGGCCTTATAACATAGGTTTCTTTTTCTTAAAAATGCAATCCCATACTAACGCCATTATCTATAAACATTACCTATATGGGCAGTACATGTAGGTTTTTGTTTTGTATGCTTGTCATTTTCAGTGGAACATAAATTCAAATGGCTTTTTATATTAAAAATGTTTATAGTTATGTTTTTTGATGGTTTAAATCTGCCAGCCACATAAAGAGGCGGAGGTAGAGATTCGAGCCCGACTGGCGAAAGCCAGCCAGGCCTTCGCCTCACTCAGGAGCACATGGAAGGCAAAAAACATCAGCCAGAAGATTAAGCTGAGAATCTTCAAGTCAAATGTGATCAGCACCCTCCTTTACGGATCAGAATCATGGAAGATGACCAAAACCATCAGTAACAAGCTTGACGTCTTCCAAAACAGATGCCTCAGTCGCCTACTTAACATCTTTTGGCCAAATACCATCGCCAACGAAGAACTCCACCAAAGAACTGAAACCGAGTCCATCACCACGCAGGTTCAACAAAGGCGTTGGCGATGGATTGGACATGTGCTCTGCCAGCAGACAGCAGACCTCTCCACAGTCGCCCTACGATGGACTCCAGACGGCCGAAGAAAACGAGGCCACCCAAAGGAAACTTGGAGAAGAACAGTGGAAAGGGAGATGAAAGGAGAGGGCTGGACATGGGGTCACCTAGAGCGGGTTGAGGCCTCATGTGCAACCTGATGCACGAAGAGGATTAGATAGATAGTTGCACAACCCTTCATGATCAATGTTTCCCTATATAATAAACGCTTTAGCTCTGACAAAAGTATATTTGTTAAATTTCAAAAAAGCAACAATAGTATAATAAATCAGCAAACTTACCACCACTGTTAGCACTTGTTCCCAGAGTTGTCAAATCTGGGGAAAAGAAACATACAGGTAAATCAGATCTAAACAGCTTAAACAAAGCAAAAGGCTACCAAGTGACAATGTGTGTGTTCATGTACTTTAAAGAAACCAGGGACCGATGACTGGAGGCTGGAGTTAGGGAATAGTGATCTTTGGAAGGTTGGGTAGGGACAGGGTTAGGATTAGTGTGAGAGTGTAGGAATTGAAAGTGTTATGTATTGGAATGGGGTAAACTGGAGATATACTCTACTTCAGTGTTCTTTTTTATTTTTGGAAAGAAAGCAGCAGTAATGTGCACAGAACAAGTAAAACAAACTGGTGATTTTGTAACAAATTTGACTGGAGACAGTGAAAACTGAGGACTAGTACCAATCACTGGGGGAAACAATAGATGTAGCAACTGACAAGGCCTGCCATTCGTCTCTGTTTTAGGCAATAGTGAGCAAGTCCTGCATACGATGACCAGTCCAATTCTTCACATTCATAAGCCAGTTCTTCATCTGGCTACATCACTGACCTACCTCCAAGGTACCTGGAAGGACAATCTTCAGCAAGGTGTTATGCTGGATCACATGGCCTCACCAGACCAGGTTACCCTACTTCCCAGTTTTTATAAAATTCTCAAATGTGGTGAAGGGTATTCATGTCTTTATATCTTGAAGGGAATAGTTTTTCATATTATAACAATAATTAATTTATCCAATCACTTGATTTTAATGTCCTGATCTTAGGTTTCTGTGTTCAATTTTTGTGACTGAGAGATGCAGGGCCTGATGTTGACAGTATCCACATAAGGACAGTGAGCCAATTTCTACAGCCATGGTTTGTGATAATTCTGGAGCCTATATAATGCATCACTATGAATTTCTATCAACAAGAAGATTTTTGGTTATTTGTACTTGATCTATAAACATCAAAGTCTGCTTGGTGGAGGTGTAACGTTCTTGGATAATATAACCTGTGTAAACATGTGAGTAAAAAAACTTTTCAAAACTCTACTTCATTGTAGGTAAGAATATTCCTTTCCTACACATTTTCATCTCTCATTATCAATTTCAATTGTTCTTCTTCCTCTCATAGCTAATTTATAATATTTTTTATAATGATAAATGCAAAATTGTATAGTGCATACTTACACTCTAAACGAACATGCTCTTAGACCCTTAAGAACAAGAATGAGACATGGGCAACATATGAGGGACAGAAGAACATATTAGCTACAAAGAATAAACAACAGTACTGATGATGAATTTAAAAAAAGCAGTAACAAAAAATGCAATGAGAACCAAGTAACAACGACTGACAGTATCAAGATTTTGCAAAAGGAAGACGAACAGGGAAGCTGCAACAAGCAGAAATGGGTAGAAGGGTGTGAAAAGGAGTGGCATTGTGGGAAATGGTGTTAAGAGTAATGCTAAGATGAGCATTTTCAGTGCACGTTTAAAGGATTCAATAGTGGGTAGGTCAATATGGAAAGGGGGAGAGTTCCATTGTTTCACTCCACAGTAACTAAAAATCCTGTAACCATATGTTGTTGTTTTGGTGACAGGAATAGTTAGGAGAAGGTCCTCAGATAAAGAGCTGGAATGTAAGGGAAGAGAAGTTTAGAGAAATAGGGCAGGAACCAGCAAAGAAATTAAGCACGAACAGTTTGTACTGGATGCAAGAATGGGTAGCCAGTGCAAAAATTAAAGGAGAGGAGTCACATGGTCCAATTTCCTAGCTCTAAGCACCAGACATGCAGTAGACTTCTGTACTTTCTGGAGTTTATGAAAAAGATATGCAAGGCAGCCAGCAAACATTGAGTTGCAGTAATCAAGCAGAGAAAGAACAAATGCACAGATAAGAGTGGTAGTAGCGCAGGTAGAGAGAATGTGACAGATGGCGATGATTTTACGTAGTTTATAAGAGGCAGACTGACTTGCAGCTGTAACTTGTTTATCAAGAGTCATGTCTGCAGTGACAACGAATCCCAGATTCCTGATGGATGACACAAAGGTGATGTTGGTTTTACCCATCTTGATGTGATTTGGTGTACAAAGGAGTGAAGATTGATTTCTTCTTCTGGTTGAGTTTAAGTTTGCTTGTTACCATCCAGTCCTTTCTATTGTGCTGGTAGCAGAGTCAGACAGTCGGTTGAATGGAGCAGCACAGTTGCGTGTCATCAGCATATGACTGATGAGAAACCTTGTGAGACTGGATGCAAGATGAAAGTGACTTTGTGTACAGAATGAACAGAACTGGGCCGAGTACTGAGCCTTGGGGACACCACAGGAAAAAGGAACAGGGCCAGATGTTTGACCATCAATGAACACAGTATGAACAGAAACTGTCAAATAGGGGTAAATCATGTGTTTCCTGGGAACTAACCCCTCTTAGCCTTGCGCCCAGAATGGTTTAAGAAGTTATAGCCCTACAAAAAGTGAAGATGAACCAATGAAAGCTTTTCATATGGATCATAAACAATAGCTATGGTAGCTAGGCACCCTCTTGGCAGACCTTTTTTCCCATTCTCAAGCACGATACTGCACCATGCATTGATTACAGGTGTAAAAAATGAATTTTACAACTAGATACTTTATATGATGCTGAAATTTACAAAGCAGACATACATTACTAAGACATCTCTATTTAGAAAAACACAACACAGCCAGCAAGATCTTTAAATCAAGTTGAAATAATTTACCTGTTTCAGCAACAAGTCCCAGAAGATACTCAGCATTAGAAGAGCCTTGATTATTGGTTCCTTGTACAACACACCTATATGTTCTCTGAGAGTCGTCTTTAGTCAGGTTTACTGTAAGTCTGCTGATCTGATGATACTGACATGAACTTGTCCCTTTAACAGGTGGCTCGTTGGTGATATCTTTGTCATTTGGATAGGGCGTCCAATTGTAGCCACCATAATCCTGATATTGCCATGACCACCGCCAAGTTTCCTGAAATAATATCCAAGGGTACAGGTATAGGTACAACTGCAAATGGCCAATGAGAAAAACGGTCAATGACGACACGAAGACAAGGGTCTTATTTCATGTCCTCTTCTTAAGCAAGGAAAGTGTACTTATATTGGTGCATACACACACACATAACTGTTTTATGGATGCATTACAGTATGATCTCACCAAGACTTCACTATCATGACTTTCTGCAAAGGTTTAAAACATAACTTGCCATGTAAATATCATCTCAACAAGACTTATTCTTTGAAATCAAGGTCATGAATAAAACATATTTTTAAATCCTTGATTATAAAAGTTTTCCACAAAAAATTTGTCTCAGATTTCGCCATTGTTCTAATTTTGCCACGTGCCATGCTTGTCTGTCGGTGAGCACGGCAAGGTGAAGGACATTATAGAATGTAGATCATGTTCATGCACATTCAGTCTTGTGCACCTCTTCTCTCCAAGTGAAGATTTCAAAAATGGCTAGACATGTGCTGATCAACTTTGCTTGTCCTAACAGACATAATATCATCTGTATTCTGTACATTACTCCCCTAGGTGACAGTTATTCTGTAAGTGCGGTACATCGGGGATTATCCCTATTCAATATAACAAATTTGTGAAGTGTGAAAATCTGGGACATGTAGATGATACATTTTTTAGGAAACGGCTGCCATGGATCTGCAGTCTTTGACTTCTTGAAGCACCAATCTGTCACAGTTTCACTTTAAGCAGAACAGTCTACTCTGACCAATGGGATCAGTGTGATGACAGATGCAAGGCACGCGTGTCGAAAAACTTCATATCACACTGATAATGTTACTCTGATAGTATCAAGCCAAAAGGTTCTAAATCTTCAGCACATCACTAAAGAGGAAGACATGTGCATCCAGTGGCACCAGGCTGTGGGTGTGAAAGGACGTATGAAAGTAAGAATGCCTTAGATGTCATCATTCAAGAGGATGATCTCAACCATAACATGGCAATTAATAAGTTACTGAGAACTAAAGATGTTAGAAACATTAACGAGGGGTGACACATTGTTAAAAGTGAAAAAGCTGGGATGACAAAAATTGGCACAAGCTAGTAAAGTGAACCTCGGCAAGACGTATCGCCCTCAGTTCAGTTCAGTTAAATGATAGTGAAAAGGTCCTATACAGGACGACTTTAGCAAAGTGTCATGCCAGATCACATGGCCACACCAGATCAGCTTATATCGTTTGATTGTTGTGAGCAGAAGTTCCTGGTGTGCTACAGGGTGTAATAACTGTCTTTCATATAGTCATCAGTTTTACCTTTCCTACAACCTTCTCAGGCATGTGTTTTGAAATGCCTGAATTCTCTTCTCTGTATTAGCAAGCAGAGCGCAAGTTTCACATCTGTCAAGCATGATAGGTACCACATATAGATTGCACACAGTGTAACTGAGAGGTGAGGGGTATGGTGTGACTCATAAACTTTCTCCCACACACTCAAACCACATGCAGGAAGTGACCTGGCAGATGTCCTCTACTTTACTGAACTGGCTTAACCAAGTGCAATGGCTCCATCACTCTACAGCAAGTTTCAGCATCAAGTCCAGCGTGGCAGATGTCTCCCTCAATATGTAGTCCTGTCTCAGCTCTGCCCTTACATCCACCTCAAACGGCTAACCCTTTTGGAGATGCTCCTGTAGGTCCACTGCAATCAGCGCCATTAACCCAATCACCACCAAGCACACTTTCTGGCACCGATGTGCATCTCCTGCCTAAATATAATTCACTGCCAGCTACCAGCCGCCCCTCCACAACCCTTGTTTTGATATTTATGGATGCACCACATCTTGTCCAGCCTAGCCTTTGCCACTGCTGATATCACTTACTTTTTTAAAAATCTTATACATACAGTGACTCTATAACTTAATTATATTTTTTGACTTTGTAAAACTAGATAGGCTGGAGCTTGAATTCAGCTGAACAACTTCAAATGAATTTTTGCTGGAAATAAAAGTGAAAACATTAAGACCTGAACTGGTACATTGAAATCATTTTATGATAAACAAATACTTTGTGTGGTAGAGGCTGGTCCACCAGTAATGGTTATTGGGGATAACTGGATAGACACGGAGGCTGACAAGGTTCATGACTTAGTCCTGTCTTGAGCAGCAGTAATGACCAGTTCACTCATTCATGTTTGCAAGCCATTTGTTTTTTTTTTCTGTTCATCTCACCTCACGAAGGGATGGAACACTTCGAAGAGATCCTGAATCGACCTCTTCCATCATCTTTACCTGAACTAACCAGAATACCACGAGCCAAAACATCAAAAAGCTCAAATAGGGCTGGATAGGACACACCCTGTGAAAACCAGCTGACACCATTGTCATGCAGGCACTTGACTGGAACCCTCAGGAGAGTTGGGTGACAAAAGAAGACTTGGAAAAGAACAGTAAAGAGTGAGGCAACGGACATCAGAACCACATGGGCCCAGCTAAGGTGGGCTGCTGAAAACTGGGTCTGCTGGCGAGGTTATGTTGCAGCCCTATACTCCTCGAGAAGTAACAAAGAATAAACAATAGATATTCAATGCATAAATACAACATTATAATAAAAAAAAACATGTACTGGCTTTGAAATGATGATTCATAAAAGCAGACTAGTTGATTTCCTGACAATTCTCAGTTACAACCTCATTTTGGCAGATTTTTGGGAAATTACACAAGGGATGTTGTACTGTAAAATAAATGGGCATTTTACTTATATGTATATTGAGGAATCTTTTTCGTAACCAAAAAAAAGCAAAATAAAAAAACAAACCAAGGACTAAGAACAGAACATTACCCCTTCAGCTGAGTCATATGTTCCAATCATGCCATTGCAGGTAAGTATCAAAGGTTCGCCCACTAAGTAATTTCCATCTTGAATTTGTGGATCTGCAGTCATGGTTATGTTTCCAGGAGGAACTGAAATTTAAAAAAAAGTGAAATGAAATTTGTTAATAAATATTTTAGCAATATATTATACATACAGTCATAATATGTTTAGTATCATATAATGTTAATATTATACTCACTGGATGAAAGCAATGTCCTAATGGGGTTGAGGGTGATTGCTTTCTGCTTTTTTGTCATTGTCTTCTTTATGCCATTGTCTGTGATTTTTGTCATTTGCAATGTCAACTGTATTTTTGTTTTGCTGCATGTTCTTTTCCAGTGTTTGTATTTTTGTGTGTGTGTTTGTGTTCCAGCGGTCTCTACAGCTGTATTTTTTCCACTTTGATTACTGCAAATTTTACACCCTTCTTCGCTACATAATGTGTTCTGGAACCAAGTGTATCAGCAGTCTAGACTGGAGCCTTCTGATGTCCTGTAAACTGTTTAGCACAGCTTTTGTGGTGAAGTATCTGTGTGCACACTGCGGTGACAGTGTGTGACGTGGTCGTGACATTCCCTTAATATTTCTGTCACCAGAATAACATCATATGGCCTCAAGATTTCTAGCTATTGTGCACCCAAACAATAGAACTCTCTCCATTTCCATATCCGCCACCTACTCGCTGTTTTAACCTGCACTGAAAACACGCCTCTTCGTAAACATTACACCCACACCCTTTCCTGCTCGTCTTTATCATGATACTCTCAGTTCTTGTTATCTTGTTCCTTTTTGCGCTTTCTGTACTTGTTTTTATTCTTCGCTAGTACTCTTGTTTAAATATGTTTTTACATATGTTTTTACATATTTGTAAAAATGTGTTTTTCTGTCCGTCATATGCAGTTCATATCTCCTTGTTCTTTAGTGCTATGAGCATGCTCCTTAGAAATGTGAGTATGCGCTTTACACATTTTTGCCTTTATTCATATTATAAGATTCACAAAAAGTTGTGTAAATTAATGCACTGCAGGAACACTTGCAGCTGAGGTACTAGTATATTCAATGGGAAACCAAGCAGGAATTCCACTCAGAAACATCTTCTCTCCTTTTGCCAGTCAACATTCCAGATAAGCTGCTCAAGCAGGGTAGGGGAAAAAAATACCAAGGTCTGTGCCAAAGAGTCTGGGAACACAAAGAATGGATGAAGCCAGTTTCCCAAAGAAAGGAAACAGCAAACAGTGTCAGAACTACAGAACCATAAGCCTTATCAGCAACTCAAACAAAGTCATGCAGACAATCATACAGAACATCACTGAGGAGTAACTGCTAGCAGAAAAACAGGCTAGTACAAGCACAGTTAAGCAGTGCTGATCCTACTCCATGGATGTGAAATGCGGTTTCTGCTTGCTAATACAGAGAGGCATTAAAGAGCAAGTGCTTGAGGATGCTGCTCCAGATCTCACACAGAGAACATAAAACCAATGACTTTGTAGGATGCACAGTTCATACATTCACAAGACAACAGGAATCTCTGCTTGGTTAAGGGTTAACACTATGGTGACCAGAGGATGAACTGGCTCATGAAAGTCTCCTGCTCAATACCTGTTGACTATCGTCCAAACCAGATGTAAGTGACGGGCCTCGTCAACTGCTGCATCAATCCATGTGCTGCCCAAAACCACAGGTACCAGTCACGGGAACAATGATTATTGCCATTCACTAAAAACTTTATAAAAGTGAAAAAATAAAAATGAAAGAAGTAATGAAAATTCCAGAATTAAAAACAGCAAAAGAGAGGCTCATCAATACTAGTGCAATTAAGCCATTACACTATTCTTTCTCTCCACATCCAACAGAATAGAGTAGAAAATACTAATGCTTTCCAAGAAACATACAATTTCTATTAAATTAATCAGATACATTTTCACATTAACCTTTTTGCGGTGCCCTTAAGATGAAAAATCTGGGTCGTTGGTCACATACGCTTCACACATGGGTGAATGCCAGACTCATTCATATGAGTGAAGTATAGTCAAATTGAGACAAGATCAAGTTTAAAATCTTCCCTTTACCTGACATCTAAAGTGCAAAAAATTTGATAGGGGTTTTAGTGAAAACAAAACATGAATTTATTCAATAGATTTAACATTTTAATGATACATTTAATGAAGCAAACATAATTAAATCATGTATGAGAAATGGCCAAGAAAAATCTGGCTGATGCTTTAGATTTGCGATCCATCATGGCATTCTCAAACTAATGTACTTGATTAGGTTTTTCAAAAGTGCAAAAAGACTTGTTTTTAAACTGCAGTTTTAAAGATTTGAAACAATAGACACTCAAAAATATAAAACAGCACTGAAGATTCTACACAGTCATATTAAATTATTTGTAGAATTTCCTGCAACTGTCCTTTGCATAAATAATGTTCTAATATAAATGAAAGATATGAGTATCTGTTAAAATAAAACATTAAACACAAAAAAAATGCTGCTTTCAAGAAGCTGTATTTTGTGTGATTTTTTAATTTAAAATGTTGGTAAAAGTCCTTATCTAAAAATAGTTAAAAAAGGTTGCAAAATGTTGAAATTCAGCTCTTTATTCTTTTACTGATACTATTTTCCTGTGACTGAAAAGAAAAATTGCTTTACTCACCAGTTACCTTTATGCAAGATAAATGCAAGATCTCCAATATCACAAGTTTTGCAAGAAAATATTTCTGTCCTCTTAGCAGTCACCACTGATGTATTACTCTTCAAGTTTAATATCCATTTTGTAATAATAATAATATGTTTAACAAATTAAAAGCCCAACTTCTTTGATCTAGAAAGAAGGAAAAAAGTGAATGGAACATCAAGCATACATGCAGTGCTGTCTACACTGGCAGCAAAGCTTCACTTTCAGTGATTTATCGTGAATTAAAAAGCAGAAATAGATGCTTTGTGCTTATTATCTAAAATCATAAAAGTACCACAGTTCACGATGGGCACTTACATAATAGCTTGCACTCCTGGCATTTTATTCACCCTTCTTTTTCACATCATTGAGAAACTCACCTATGACAGTAAAATTTTCATGGACCTCTATACGTTCATCACCAGTTGATCCAACGTAAGTAATTAAGCAGCCATATGTACCGACATCTTCACACTTTGCCTGTGTCAGTGTCAGTGTCATTGACTTCTGAGTGGTACTGCCAGACACTGTCGCTGTGTTCTGAGTGAGACCACTGCCAGCTTCAAGGGCTGCTTGTCCATTATTTGTGAAAACAGATGCTTTTGCCAGTGTCTGCAGATTTGTGGGCGCTGATTTCAAGTATCGTGAGATATTAATACCATATACTCCTGAGGCAGTAACACCACTGGGAATTCCACAGGAAATTTGAACAGAACCACTAGTAGCTCCATTAGTGAGTCGCAATTGGTTTGGATTAAGTTGTAGCTGAGCAAAGCCTCCTAAAAAAAGAAATAAAAATATAATTTATAGGAACGTACCACCCACGAGAAAAGTATATAAAAGCTGAACAAATAGTATACACACAGCAAACAATGAACATGTCCCACAATATATAAGCATAAGCTTTACCAATGTCTAAGTCTTGCAACAGAAGTGAGTAGAATTCTAGATATGTGATCATGACATTAACTGGGTTTCTTAAAGAGGTCTCTAATGCCTCACTCTCTAATGACCTGAAAAAGATTATGGGACAACTTTTACCTATATAAACATCATATTTATC